>JAJJMA010200675.1:0-12936 GCA_023529015.1 Papaver nudicaule | reverse complement strand
TCCTTTTAAAATGAGAAGCGGCTGGGACACGGGAAGGAGCGTGAGGTTGAGTCGGGGCTACACTTTTCAGTTGTGGAACATCACGGGCAGGGGCTTTTCTCTTAATACCTTCAGTGACATCACTTACTGAGGGGAGAGAATTATATTGTTTATTGACAAGTCGTTTGCTAGCACGAGTCTCACCACGTCCTTCTTCAATCTTCATGGGTCTGGGCCTTTCTAATAGTGCGGTGCCGTAGTAGCAGAGCGTTTGGCGACTTTATGGAGTTTAGTAAAATCACCGAGACCCAAATTTTCTAACAAAGCCCGATACGCCGGTATCATCCCATTAATGCAGAGTTCTACCAGTTGTAGTTTTGTTATGTTTGGATCATTGCAATCCGTAACGCGGGTCCTGAACCTCATCATGTAATCATCTGGATGCTCATTATTTCTTTGAAAGAGTTTCCCTAGATCTGAGAGAGTAAGTTGCTCAGATACAAATAAATATTTCTTGAGGAAAGCATTAACCATCTGGTTCCAGTTGAGAATGCCGTTGGGAGCCAGATTATTATACCAAGTGTATGCCTTCCCAGTCAGAGATTTCGAGAATTCTTTGAGATGTAAGGTTTGACCGCTTTCGTATTCCCCTAGTGATTTTAGGAAACGAGATATATGTTCTCGAGCATTCTCATTACCGTTATACATTGAAAAGGGATGAGTAGCATACCCTTTGGGGAGAGAATCACGTTGGATTTCAATTGGGTATGGAGATTGATGACGATGGAACAATTCCAAATTTTCCGTGTTTCGAGCCTGCAGAAGTTTTTCCAGATCTTCACGAGTGACGAAGTTATGTTGAGAACCCGTGTTTTCCCCACGTGTGGTGTGAACACGAATTTCTTGGTCATCGGGGATGACATGGATCTGAGACGAGCTTGCTCCGTTGATGTTGAGAGGGAGCTCCCCACGAGCCATAACAAGGTTAGTTTCCGGTGGTGTTAACCGTTCTGAGAGGGTCTTTAAGCAAGAGAGTAACTCTAGTTGAGTTTTTACCATGCTACTCTGACTCAGGGCAAGATCTTGTTGGGTTTTCATTAAATCCACCATGCTAGGTGGATTCTCAATATTCCTTGCTTCTTCGGTGTCAGGTCCAAAGAGAAAAGCCTTTGTTCGACTTGAGATAGGCGTGTAAGTATTATTAGTAGTTACAGAAGTGGTCCCCACATGAGTGGTAGTGATTCCCTCTCCAGTAGTAACAATCGGAGAGATAAGAATACTGGCATTTTGTGTGGTGTGGTTAGCAAATGAAGATGCGTTAACACCACTTATATTTTGGAGAGGAGTAGCACCACTTGTAACGGATGGGACTGTGGTACCACTGGTAACATTTGGAGAATTGGCATTCTCTGAACTCTGCCTCCTAGTTTCAACCATTTTTTATAACCGAGATAATGACCTCCCACTGTGGTCGGCAAATGTTTTAGGTGTAAAACAATTAAGAGAATCTGAGGGGTGAAGTGTGAAGTTGTATTGGTATTCGAGAGGTCAAGATCGAACAAGACTCGCCTAAACCAAGAAATGGTCATTCGAGTATTGATTCAGTTACAAAAAGAGGAAATAAGGTAGGTTTAAGGGAGGGAAGCCGAGAAAGATGAGATCAGAGAATTTGCTATAATTGTTGTTGTGAACTAAGTTGCTAAAACAGTGCTTGAGTAAAGCTAGGATGGATATTCAGTTCTCACTAGTATATTGAATGTTGAATGAGATGAATTAATCAATTGTGGATGAGATGATTGAATCGATTTCCAAACT
This sequence comes from Papaver nudicaule, assembly GCA_023529015.1. Taxonomy (NCBI): domain Eukaryota; kingdom Viridiplantae; phylum Streptophyta; class Magnoliopsida; order Ranunculales; family Papaveraceae; genus Papaver; species Papaver nudicaule. The sequence continues at coordinate 11,142 of JAJJMA010200675.1, read as the reverse complement.
GTTCGAGTGACCTATTTATAGCAATAGAATTCCAACTGATCTTGTAAGAAGTAGAAGAAGTGGAAGAGTGGGAGAGTGGAGTGAGTGGGAAACGTGTTAAGACTCTTGCGCCTTATAATTAGAAAAGACTAACAACCCACGTTCACTTCCCATTTTCCTAGCAACGTTCACACGACTTAGTTTCTTTCCCGTTGAGTGATTACGCCGTTGCAATCACACGTGTCGTAGACCGCCAAACCAAAACCCTAAATAATATCCCCCCATGTAACTTACCTGATTCTCTTAAGATTTGTTAAGTATTTAATATTTGTTAAGTCAAAGCTGACTAAGGTGCAAGTCGTACCATTTAATATGTTGGTAAACTTAGGACTTTTCATGTAAAACACAGAGTTAAGCGATAATCTTGTGTATCTCTTTTGGGCTTTCTAGAGATGGGTCGTTTCTCTCAGAATGGTCTAAGGATTGAGTCGGGCAATCGCCATTTAGACCAAAAGAATAGTCTAAGGATTGAACTATGCAACCGCCATTTAGACTGAGGGGATTTTAGCAACCCTCTGTGGCAATTAATGGTCAAGTAAGTATGACTTCATGTATGCCATAAATATAGGAAATTATCTTGTGGCGTACAGGGCACTAATTTCCTGAGTAGTAGAAGCATAAGAATGCCTAAAAAAGAGTAGTAAGTCATAGCCTGAGTCATGGTTGAGAAACATAACACTGATTATAGAAGCAAGTCCATAACTAGAAGAAAAGTTATGATATGCTAACGTAGCATAACCATAACCCAGAATGCATGAGCATTGTACCAATCAAAGGCCTAAAAAGTAGGACCAAACAAAGGCAATAGGATGTATAGTACACTTAAATATGAAGTTGGCCATGGTGCTCAGCCATGGTCTGATTTTTAGGGACGGGCCATGGCTAAGCCATGGCTAAGCCATGGCCAGATTTCTGGACAATTTACACGTCACTTAGTCCAAAATTCTCCCTGGTCAGCCTATATGCTCTAAAATCATGAATTTTTAGCATGTTACAGAAAACTTACAGAGGAACAATTTTCATGAAGGAAGTTTTTCCTAAATCCTTACGGATTGGTACATTTTTCGCATTTTTTACAGTACTTGTAATCTGTCAGATTTCCGAATTTACTTAGGAAAATAGAAACGTTATAAAACCAATGAAACCATGGCCTAAAAATCAGGGTTTGTGAATGGCTCCAAGCCTAGAAATCGGGGTTTGCAAATGGCTCCAATCCTTGTCCTAGAAATTAGGAATTGGTCATGGCAATAGGCCATGGCCGACGAAATAGGACTTGGCCCCGGCAATTGGCCGTGGCCTAAAAATTAGTAATTGGCCATGGCAATAGGCCATGACTGACAAAATAGGGTTTGGTCACGACAATTGCCGTGTCTCTAGAATTTAGGACTAGGCCATGGCCGACAATTAAGGGTTTGGTCACGACAATTGGCCGTGGCTCTAGATTTTAGGACTTGGCCACGACACTTGGTCGTGGCCTAGACAAAATAGGATTTGGCCATGGCACTAGGCCATGGCCATGAATTCAGGGTCTAGCCAGAAATCTTATCCTACCTCGAGCCATCCTGGTCACCTCTCCAAGTGTCACAAGGGTAAACTTCAAACTTCAAAGTCAACCTTGAACAACGACGCTATATCCTATAATATAGCCTCAGCCTTCTTCGACCATCCAATTCCTGTCAATTTCTTGACTGCACTCTATTTATCCCATACTAAATAGAGGTTCTGCTCACAATCAATTACCAAACTCCTGTCAAGCGCACATACAATAGCTATGCATACGCTTAAGCCAAATCAAGGACAATATGCAACAAACTCAGAACTTATGTCAAGGCCGAATCCCTTTTTCTTTTATCGCTACACACTTAGGGTTACACAACTCTCCTGGTAATGGTTACCCGCGCCATTACCTGATCAGGCTATTTATAGCCTTACAAAAGCTATCTACAGATAACTGCCAAGCAGTTATGCATCTACTTTACACTGGGCAGTTGGCCTAACCGTCCAACCTGACCCATTATCCTTTCATAAGCCTTAGGGGCAGTCCTACGCTATAAGAAAGATATAAAGTATGCATCCAAACCGTGTAACCGTCAACCAACTGCTAGGCCATGTGCTGAACGCGTGCCATGGCTTTGCTTGCCAATGATGCATGCTCAGCCAAGCTGCATCCCTTTTGGCCAGTCATCCCCGTGATGACTTGAGTGTGCATATGCAAGTCCCCTAACTCGCATCTCTGAGTGCGCCATGCACTCTGGCCTAAGCCAAACGCTCTTTGGCCTATGCCAATGTCGCATATTAACTATGCCATTTGGCTGGAGGCTAACAAACCACCCCCACCAACTGTATTCGATGCCCTCGTCGAATCCTTTGCCTTGAGGTAATCCTGAATTTGCTCTTCAAATTGCCACAAGTTTGTGTCCTTCTCCCAAGAAGCTTCTGACTCAGGTAAGCCATGCCACTTAACTATGTAATAGGTCCTCATATTATTCTTGCTTTGCCCCTTCACTTGATCATCAAGTATAGCCTGTACTTGCTTATCAAATTGCGACCTAATAACTGGTGGTGCTCTCCTCGTTTGCTGTCTCGAGGAGTCCAATAGGTCAGGATGGTACTTCTTCAAGTAACTAACATGAAAATTTGGGTGCACTTTAAGCCGTTCCGGCAAAATCAGCCTATAAGCCACTTTGCCAACTCTTTTCATGACTTCAAAAGGTCCATCGTACCTTGGAATCAAGCCTCTATGCGATGTCTTACTAGAGATTTTCTTCCAAATCTGGGGCGTTAGCTTCAGCAAAACTTGGTCACCCACCTCAAATTCCACATCTCTCCGATACAAATCAGCATACTTCTTCATCCTTCTCTGCGCCTTGGATAAACTGTCACGCGCTTGCTCAATCATCTCAGTTTTTGACCTTGCAAAGCGGTATGCTGCTGGACAAGCACCTTGCTTCTTAGCCTTAGGCACTTCATGAGGTGTTAAGGGTTGCTGACCCGTTGCTAACTCAAAAGGACTCATCTCTGTAGATGGACTCTTGTGCAAATTATAGCAAAATTGTGTCGTATCCAACAACGACATCCAATTACCTTGGCTTGCAGTCACATAGTGACACAAATACTCTTCTAGCAAAGCATTCACCCTCTCCGACCATCAGTTTGGGGATGGTTGCCACTAGAAAATTTTAGTTCGGACCCAAGCAATCCAAACAAGGCAGTCCAAAAATTGCCCGTGAGATGCGAATCCCTATCGCTTACAATATCTTCTGGTAGACCCCAATATTTGACAATATGCCTGAAAACAGATCCGCTGCGACATCTGCATTACAGACTTTGGGACAGGGAATAAATGTAGCATACTTTGAAAAGCGATCAACAATGACCATTATCGAGGCAAAGCTTTGCACCTTAGGAAGCCCATTGATAAAGTCCATTGACAAGCTCTTCCATGGCCTGTCTGGAATCGGCAAAGGCTGTAGCAACCCTGCTACCTTCTTCCTTTCCGTCTTATCCAATTGACACACTAAACAAGTCTTAACGTACATTTCCACATCTTCTTCCATCTTAGGCCAGTAATATGAACGAGCTATTAAAACATGAGTTAGTTCAATGCCTGGATGACCGGCCCACAAGGAATCATGCGTCTCTCGCAACAGTTCCCTCCTTAGTCCCCCTGAATTGGGTACATATACTCTACCTCCTTTGGCATAGATGATCCCATCATCTATCCAATATCGACGAAACGATCCCATCACTGATCTGTTTGACCAAGCGCACACAAGCTTGATCCTTATTCGTCTCTTCTTTGATTCGAGGCAACAAATCATCCTCAATCGTGGTCAGTGTTGTAACATACTCTGCTACCAACTTTCTGCTCAACGCATATGGCACAGAATTAAGCCTCCTTGGCTTATGCTCGAATTTATACTCGAACTCGCTCAAAAAGTCAAGCCACCTTGCTTGCTTTGGCGACAACTTCTTCTGGCTAGTGAAGAAGGTAATGGCCACATTGTCCGTCCTTATTATGAAATAAGTTCCTAACAAATAATGGCGCCCTCCTTAAGCAGTGTATCACGGCCAACATTTTCTTCTCATGGGTCGTATATCTGCTCTCGGCATCATTTAGCTTGCGACTCTCGTAAGCTATAGGATGGTTATCTTGCACTAGGACTCCTCCTAAATCCCTGTCTGATGCATCCGTATGCACTTCGAACGGTAGGTCAAATTGTGGTAGGCGTAGCACAGGTTCTGTCGAGACCGCCTGCTTAAGCTCATCAAATGACCGCTGACACTCGTCAGTCCATGCCCAAGATCTGTCCTTCTTCAACAAATTTGTCAAAGGCGCTACTTTCTTCGAATAGCCAACAATAAATCGCCGGTAATAGTTGGCCAAACCCAAGAAAGACCGAAGTTCTCCTAACTTCTTTGGCGCAGGCCAATCCATAATGGCCTCCACCTTCTTCTGGTCCATGTGCACGCACCCTTGCGTAATTACATGGCCAAGGAAAGTAATTGTGGTCTGGGAAAACTCACACTTTTCCTTCTTGACATACACACTTGCTTCCTTCAGCTTTGCAAACACTTTGCGAAGATGCATCGCATGCTCTTCCAAAGTCTCACTGTAAATGACTATGTCATCCAAGTATACAACTACAAAGCGATCGATATACTCAGAGAATACGTCATTCATCAGGTTGCAAAAAGTCGCAGGAGCGTTCGTCAAGCCAAACGGCATAACAAGGTACTCATACGAGCCATACCTTGTTACCATAGCCGTCTTTGGCTCATCCCCTTCTGTTATGCGCACTTGGTAATAACCTAAGCGCAAATCCAACTTGGTGAAGTACTTGGCCTTGGACAAGCGATCGAACAAGTCAGCCACTAGCGGAATTGGGCACTTGTTCTTCACAGTCAACTTGTTCAATGCCCTATAATCAACACACATACGAAGCGAGTCGTCTTGCTTCTGTTGTATGTAGCCTGCATCCAGCAGTTCCGTGATTTTCTTGTGCACTTCCTCGAGTTCTAAAGGTGACATACGATATGTTGCTTGTGCAGGGGGGGTCTTGCACCAGGCACCAACTCAATCATATGATCGATCCTACGCCTTGGTGGTAACATCTTAGGCAGTTCTGCAGGCATCGTGTCTGCAAACTCTTCCAAGACATCCGCTATTTCACCTTCGACTTCCACTACCTTTCCAGGCTTAATCTCAATGAGTACGCCTAAGAAAGTAGTCAAACCCTTACGTAAGCCTTCATTCACCTGGACCGCAGACAAACATGGCTTAATTGTCTTGTCTTGGTCATCACTTTTCCTCACTCTTGGTACAAAGCATGGATATTTGTGGTGCTGAATCAATATTCCATCTCTATGAGGAAGTGGCGACGCCTTCGCCGCGCAAAAGAAATCATTACCCAATATAAGGTCATAATCATCCATGACCATCATTAGAAAATCTAGTTTTCCCTTCCATTCTCCAACTTGCACATCTGCATTGCGAACCCGGCCTCGACAACTTTGCGGTTCTGAGTTAACAGCCTTGATGGTACTAGTCGCACTAGTGACTGTCAAGTTCAATGCTATGCCAATCTCTAGATGAATTAAGGATTTAGTTGCACCAGTATCGGCCATTGCCAATACCCACTCTCCATTGATTCTCGCATTAATGTACATCAGCCCAGAAGACATCTTTTTTCTTGATGTGTGCCTTACTCCCAAGTAAGCGACTGATGTTTTGATGTTGATCCTTACCAACATCACACAGAGCCTTCTTTGTGCCATCCTGTTGGGCCATCCCAACAGTGTGTTGAACATTATCAGTACTTGCAGCGTGACCAGTATCACCCTCAAGTAAGCTCTGATATGTAGAACAACTTGCTTCTCCCATCTCAAGTTGTTCCAAAGGCATCCTCCTTCGTGTTTGACTGACTAATAATGATTCATGGTTGTTGGATTTGCATACCCTCTTTGCAAATCTAAGCCTTGACCCTTGTCCCATCCTTATACGGTATTGCCTTCCAAGTGTGGATCCTTTCACTTTGGATGCAATCTCAACCGTCTCAAGAACAGTTCCCAAAGCCAATCTTAAGCCAACGTGAACAGAGAAACCCAACCTGGCTTCTGATACCCAAATTGTTACAAGGGTAAACTTCAAACTTCAAAGCCAACCTTGTACAACGACGCTATATCCTCTAACATAACCTCAGCCTTCTTCGACTAGTCAATTCCTTTCAATTCCTTGACTGCACTCTATTTATCCCATACTAAATAGAGGTTCTGCTCACAATCAATTAGCCAAACTCCTGTCAAGCACACATGCAATAGCAATGCATACGTTTAAGCAAAATCACGGACAATATGCAACAAACTCAGAACTTATGCCAAGGTCGAAGCCCTTTTTCTTTTATTTCTGCACACTTAGGGTTACACAACTCTCCTGGTAATGGTTACCCGCGCCATTACCTGGTCAGGCTATTTATAGCCTTACAAAAGCTATCTACAGATAACTGCCAAGCAGTTATGCATCTACTTTACACTGGGCAGTTGGTCTAACCGTCCAACCTGACCCATTATCCTTTCCTAAGCCTTAGGGGCAGTCCTACGCTATAAGAAAGCTATTAAGTATGCATCCAAACCGTGTAACTGTCAACCAACTGCTAGGCCATGTACTGGACGCATGCCATGGCTTTGCTGGGCCAATGATGCATGCTCAGCCAAGCTGCATCCCTTTTGGCCAGTCATCCCCGTGATAACTTGAGTGTGCATATGCAAGTCCCCTAACTCGCATCTCAAAGTGCGCCATGTACTCTGGCCTAGGCCAAACCCTCTTTGGCCTATGCCAATGTCGCATATTAACTATGCCATTTGGCTGGAGGCTAACACCAAGCCGCAACCAATCGGAGGTTAGAACTCGATGTAAAATTACTTTTACGACTTTCTCATCAAAAACCACCATCAACAATGTGGGGGTGTGGGTGGAAAGGTTTGAACCAATGGGTGATTGCCACATCTTGGTGTATATAATTGGGGTCCACAATTGGTGTCCAACAAGTAGCTTCGGGTTGACCGGGTGTCAAAAGACTCGTAACTCAAAATTCAAAGTGCCTCTCCGAGGAGCTAGGCTATGGACTGATGGGCACTCCACCACTCCACCGAGTCAAAAGTTAAAAAAGGATCTGCTGTCTGAGAGAATGATAGTCAAGGATCTTCGAGGGTGAGGGCTGGCTTGCCTCAACTAAGAACGATCTAGGTTGTAGATCGTCCAGGAACCAGACCTCAAAGTTTACGAAGGGTGGTAGAAAATTCATTCATGGTCTTCTGCTGCAAAATTAACTATACACCTTGATTAACATCACACGACATGGGTGGGAGATGGACATTTTTCTCTAGTGAAATGTGTGAAGACGACTTGAATGGAAAAAGCTAACCACTTTATTATATCTCATCACAAATACTAAACATCACTACCTATCAGAGCGAACAGATGATAGCAATATAATGTACATGCAAAGCACGAGCAACAATGGAGCCTTTGCATTATGAGAACTTTCTAACTGTACATAAGATGGAACAAGATTTCTGGGGTGAAAAAAACATACTTGAGAAAGAACCAGAAGCTTATGTGATTGACAGTAGACTGGAGAGTTTGATGACAAAAAGAGAACTTTGCTCTGGTACTAATAGAAGGGAATGAAAGACAGAGAGGAGAAGCATTAGGTTTTTGGTGGATATTTATGCATCATTTAAGAAGGGGAGGACACCATCGGACTCGTACATTCCAGCTAGAAAACAGACAAAAATCCACAGCATGAGGAGAACAATTATAGCTGTCCTTAATACTTGCTCACAGCTAGTGTCGTTGACGTGAAGATCAGAATAGTAAGTATGATCCCCAGCTAAGGACAAAGACTCGTCACTTGCGAAATTTCCGTTAGGGACTACCATACCAGAATCTTCCGGCCTACGAGTGGCCCAGGAGTCGTAATTGTGATGGTTTGAACACTTAGGACACGTACATTTTCCACCAAGATAGGAAGGGACATTTTGGAGGTACTCCAAAAGAACTTTTTTGTACATTTCACCTTCAAACCTCAACTTCATACGGGTTGCCGGTTTTAGAACCTGAAAGTAGTAATAAGATGCAGCTGTGAAAACTGCATGACTGAAAAACATGGAGCTGGACAATATGGATAAAGAGTGAGAACTTTTACCTGAATGAAGGTCTGGGCAATCACTCGAACAACTGGAGGAAGCCGTATCACAAACAAACAGCCAAGACGATTAGGGTAGTGATCTTGCATGAGGGTAGAACAAGATCTCATCATTTGCATGGGAAACTTGAAAGGAGATAAGCCTTCACAATCCAGTATAACTGTAATTTGACGATCTTCTAAGTTGATCAAGTGCAGGACCCCGTGTTCAATTTGAGATACTGAAAAGGAAATCAATTCCTCGATGAAGGATTTTATTGGTTAAACTAATCAAGTGGTGTGTTCACCAGATTTTCTATATGATCTAAGCTTTCAGGAAATTAAGTAGCTCTACATTGTAGGAAAGAAAACGTTTAGTAAAATAGGAAATCTGCATACCAATTGCTTGAGCAAATCGAGGTCGATCTGAAGATGCTAAGCTGGAACAAGCGAGCCCCAGACGAACAATAAGACAAGGTCGGAGCTTCATATCATATCCATGCCAGTACACCAAACGTGACCACATTTCAAGTTCTTCTAATGAAAGGATTTTATATGTCTCCCTCCAACGAATAGTCTTTTTGATTGATAGAATCAAGCATGACAAATCACCATTAACTGCAGCATAGAATCTATGAAGCTCATCCTCATTGAACCTGCAGCCATCAACTCTAAATGGTCACACACTAGAATCTCAAACTGCTCATGGGGTTTTATGAACACCAAAAAGAAAGAACTCTCTTTCAATAGTAAAAGAAACCAATCAGATTACAAATGAATCAAGATTATCATTCAGTAGCTAGTGACACTGCGATCTCAAGTATGCAAGCATTGACATGTATAAGAAGCAGGAAACAGTAATGAAGCGAAGCAAAATCATCACGTAACATGGTGGTCTATAGCAGACACATCAGAGCTCAGAAAATCGAATCACCTTTCTGGTAAAGTTATTTCCTGCTTCTCAAGCTCCATGTACAATTGAAGCAACCAACTTTCGGTTTCTTGACCTCCAGGAGCATTGTCACAAATGCTGTTTAAGTGCACAAACGTAAGAATATCAGGGTTCGGTAAAACAAAATTAAAGCGTTTTCCAAACACAGAGAAGGAATAATGGAACGAGAAAAAATAAGAGATTATAGCCATGGCGCTGCAACAGATACCTATTCACGTAATCAACATGGAAACTGTAATAACCTCTACAAGAATACAGGTCTAAAAGGCTTCATGCCAAACTCAAGTCATACACCAACAAATCTCCATTTATTATCATACCTGGAATCCTCGACTAATGGTGTATCAGATGGCTCTGGACATGGTTGAGGTTCATTAGAATCATCATTTTCCTCTTCAAAATACTCCGACTGATCAGAGAAAGTTGTTGCGATTGATAGAAAAAGTAATGGCTTTGACAAATTCTACATAAACAAAAAAGAAAGAGCATAGTAATACATTAAGATACTTGACCCCTCAAAAAAGTTAAAAGGGAAACAAATCTCATATTGTGAAATCATGCTCTGACCCACATACTGTGGAGGTGGAAACGCCTGAGTAAGCTTAATGTTGATCAAACGACAACTATATGTAGAAGTGTAATCTAGGTAAATCTAACAATTTCAAAGCAAATGAAATGCACCTAAATGTAGAGAGTAAAGGAACCAAACCTGCATTCCCATGATCAACCCCTTAAAGGGAGCCCATCTCTCTATCCACTTTAATGGAGGATAACAAAGAAGCTGAAGCGCCTGAATACCACGCCACGAAAATGGACACTTAGCCTTTGACACCCTTCTAATCACCTCAAGACCAGCAACTTTTAACAGAAAGATAGCAATATGACCAGCATATTCATTTCTTAACCCACCATTATTCAGCAAAGGTATACGCTTCAATGTCTTTGGAACAGAAGCAATTAAAGATTTTCCTGAATACCTTTTACTCTTCGAAGAAGAACTGCCTGGCACCTCTAGTTTCTTGGTGGAAGATGAAATAAGTGACGAGTCCTCCATTCCCAATAATTTAAACCTAAATTCGTTAATTATGAATCAACATATTTATCTAATCGAAAGGAAGAAATTAATTGGGAATCAGAATAAAAAATCTGCATTACAAATTTTATAGAAAGATCTAATCACCTGAAATGGATCCAAATAGAGTAAAAGTGAGTGTTTATGAAATTAGGGTTTCTGTATTTAGCTGGTTGTCTGGAATTATGATCTGACTTCGAAAGAAAATCAGAACAGACAACTAAACCACAAAAAAGCTAAACACGAAGCAAATCATCGAGTCACATACGTGCCTTGCTTGCGGCAATGCGGCTCACATCGGAAATGAGTCGAGCCGAGTCGGTTCATTATGGGGACACGTGTGCTAATGTTTATACAGGTGCCGCATCCAAAGAAGTGCATGAAATCCACATGTCATTTCTGTAGAAAATTGTTTATTAACTGATTTGATCAGTTGTAAGACAATTTTGATCGAGCATTCAGTAGATTTTAGATCAGAGATTCGAAATCTTAAATTGATCAAAACATGAGTTCAAAATTGACCCCGGCATTTGCATATACAGTTGTATATGTTAAAGACGTAGCAAAATCAGTATCTTTTTATGCAAACGCCTTTGGTTATAATGTACGCCGATTAGATGAATCTCACAGGTAAAATTTTCCGACTCTCCAGATTTCGTTTAAGAATAATCAAGTTTTTGATGGTTTAATTTGTGGAAATTATGTAGATGGGGAGAATTGGAGAGCGGGCAGACTACAATAGCGTTTACACCAAAGCATCAGCATGAGACAGATGATATAACAGGTGAAGTTCAAGACACAAGGTCGCAGAAAAGAGAGGCAGTTGAGGTGTGTTTTGCTTATGAGGATGTGGATGCTGCTTACAAGAGAGCAGTGGAGAACGGGGCAGTACC
>JAJJMA010200674.1:0-10195 GCA_023529015.1 Papaver nudicaule | reverse complement strand
TAAGGAGGAAAGCCCGACTACATCAGCGGGATGACGATACGTGGCAGTCATGCATCATCAAGATGTGTGCGGGCCCAAACAAGAACTCTACTTCTACAAGATCCAAACAGCCACTCAAACAAGGCCAAGGAGGCAAATCATCTAGAGGGAAGCATCCATACTGACTACTATAAAAGGAGAACACATGCCATTGGAGGGGGGACGACCAATCTAAGGCAAGGAAAGAGAGAAAAAGAGTAAGAGAGAATTATTCATTGTATGAAGTATCTTGTTAATCCCCGATTGTAATCCATCCCACCTTGTAACCGAAAAGCATATAGTGAAATCTCCTAGCAATAGGGGAACCGAGGATGTAAAGCGCATTATGTGCCGAACCTCGTAAAAACCTTGTGTCTCCTTTACTGTTTTGATATTTCCTCACGCACTCAAACCATCATCACATAACTTCCAACCTCCAGAGAAAGAGATGGACAATGAAGTAATGACCGTCTGATACTTAGGCAGATTTTTGGTCGTTACAGTGGCGCTAGAAACAGGGAAAATTGAGTAAAGAATTTATTCTTCCTAGTGGCGAGATGGTGTAACCACTTCAGCTCACATGATTCATCTGCAACAAAAGCATCTGACCCTATACTCTTTTGTTTTTCTGATCTTATTAGCTTTTGCAGAAACAAATGGATAAGGAAGTGCCTAAGATAAAAGTCACTCAACAAATACATGCGAATGAGGGAAATCAAGTGAGGCCGTCAACGTCTCAGCCCGATAGAGATACCACTAGCAAAGCCATTATTGGAAGAAGCACGACAAACGTGGAACTGTCAGCTGCCGGAGTCTCACCACGGAGAACCAGATCTCAATCAAACAGAGAGAAGGACGTCTCCCACCATCAGGCCCGTGATGTACAAAGCCAGGTAACCAAGGATAGTGCAGCCACCATAGCAGCAGCAGCAATATCGGCAGCAGAAAAGGAAGCAAACACCCATAAGCAGAGGCGAGTGGAGAAAGTCGCAGAATCCACGGCTAAAGCATTCACGAAGGCACGCCAAAGCAGGACGTTTGCGGGCGAAATTCCCCGGCACAACCCAAAAACGACTAACACATCTGCTGCAGGATTTCATGAAATATTCATGGACCAGAGACGTCAATTGGAGGAGATGGCGGTGCCTGCCGTCCAAGCAACAACGACAGCACAACCAGATAAGCGAAATCCCGCCCACGACTCAGGAAGCGGCGAGAGGCATACCCCCGGCAATGGAGGCTCTGATGATCATCAAAAGGAAGACAACAAGGCGACCCAGGCAGGACAAAACCAAGAATACGCCCAAGCCTTGAAAATACTAGCCGAGGAGAACGTAAAGCTTAAAGCTCGGGTGACCCGACTCACTCCCATAGTGCAATTGGAAGATGAAGCTAACTCCCATACAGAACCTAAACCAAATACTGGGAAGAAAATTGTAGCAGCCTCTGAACAGTGGGAAACGAATACAAGGCACCAGAGTCACGTGGGAGATTCTGATGGCTCGACGTATACTCCGGGAAAAATGCCAGGAGGATGGACTCGTCAAGACACTTGCATACCCGCACGAGGCCATAAAAGTGACATTCACGGGGAGATTCTTTGGGTACGGCAACAACATGACCAGCTAAGGGAGCAAATGAAAGCGCTACAAAGCAGTCAGGGCCATGGACGGCTGTAGAAAGCGATAAGAGGAGCCCACACGTCACCTTTCACCACATCCATTGCAAGAGGAGAAATCCAGGCCAAGTGTACCCTACCCACCTTTGAATGCTTTGACGGCAGCGGGGATCCAGCAGCACACCTGAAGTACTACACCAGGACACTGGCCAAATGAGAGTTCGATCAGGTTATCATGTGCAAATTTTTCCCCTCAAGCCTCAAAGGCTCCGCATTACAATGGTTTGATAATCTCCCCGCCAACACCATCAGATCCTTTGCCCAACTATCCAAAAGTTTCGTGGAAGCTTACGTGTACAACATAGCTACTAAAGTAGAAATGGAGAAACTGTTCGTACTCGACATGAAGCCTAGAGAAAGCACCAGGGATTACACCGACAGATGGCATCGACTATGTTTGGCTATAGGAAATGTACCCCTAGAAGTGACAATCGGAACCTATAAGAGCGGGTTACCAAGGGGATCCCTCTTATTCACAGAACTTCAACTCAGGCATCTAACCACTATCGCAGAACTGAGACTGATACAAGAGCGCTTCATATGACTCGAGGAAGTCCAAAGGGACAATCCTAGAAGTCACAGCCGAGGGTCGGAAGCGGGACAAAGAGCCAACTCAACAGAAGTCATTCCACCAAGTACAGGGAGCGGGCTAGAAGCACAGCCGTTCGAGCCCCGATACGATCAGCAGCCTGGAGATAAACGTCCCCGACAATGGAATGGCAAGAGGGATGATAAACGACCCCGCCAGGATGACAGAGTCTACACCCGTCTGAATAAGCCAGAGGCGCAAATACTCAAAGAAATTGGAGGAAGGGCAGACTTTCACTGGCCATGGTACAAAGGAAGACAACCCGAAGGATCCGCCAACTCAAAGGACTACTGCGAATATCATGCGTACAACATGCACACTACAGCTAGGTGCAGAGGCCTCAAAGTGCAAATACAGAAGATGATCGATGAAGGGCAACTCCAAGAATACCTCTTGTTACCACCTCCTCCAGTGCACAACAAAAAAATAAAACTCCCCCATGATGCAAAGATCGTCAACACCATTTCACACTCAGAATGGCACCCACCGGAGTTAGTCCACGACATCAATACACGATGCATGAAGATCGTGAGTAGCCATGAAGTATTTAAAGTCGACGGGGTGACCATGGAAAGCGATTGGGAAGACTGTATGGCAACCCCCCTCACATTCTCAGCAAAGGACGTTGACCAGGAAGTGGAGACCCACAACGACCCGCTCGTGTTGACCCTACCAGTAGGAAGACTGGGCGGAACGACGCCAGGAAATCCAGAATGGAACGTCACCAGAATCCTCATGGACAACGGAAGCTCGTTGAAAGTATTATATTATGAAGCCTTCAAAAAGATGGACCTCCCCGACGACATACTCGTGACATCACCCTACACCATTTATGGATTCAACGGGTCAACGTCGAGGCCCAAAGGAGATATCACCCTGGCAGTCAGAGCGGGACCTATAGTCTTGAATACGCTATTCAGCGTCTTGGACGCACCTTCCCCGTACAACGCCATCATCGTACGCCATTGGGTCCACAGATTACGCGGGACGACTTCGTCATACCATTAGCACCTCAGATTTCCAACTCCAAGAGGGGAAATGGAGATCAAAGGGGACCAGATGCTGGCCAGAGCATGTCAAGCCATGGAGGTAAGCCTAAATGAAGAAAGAATGGCCAGTCAGGTCAACCAAAGAAAAAGAAGAAAAGCAGAGCTGGAAGCCAAAAAGTTGGAACAGTACCTCATGGACACAACGAGCAAGAGTCTGGCGGATGTTCCATCAGAAGCGGGCACATCGGTCGGGGCCATGGCAACAAAAGCCAAGACTTCGAACCAATGGAAACTACCAAATAGCAATTAAAGAAGGTTCCCGCCTTGGGAACCCCGAAACCAACGTTTTCAGCGTTGGAAGCAACTAAAGAGGTGAACATAGGCACACTGGAGGACCCAAAGATGATCAAGATAGGGACACTCCTCGACGCAGACCAGGAGCGGGAATTGCACCAGTTACTGATTGAATACAGAGATGTTTTCGCTTGGAAAATGGGTGATATGCCGGGGATCGATCCGAAACTAGCTTGCCACAAGCTCGCTATCAAGCCAGGAACCATCCCCTACCGACAAAGGCAACGCAAGATCGCCCCTGAATACCATGAGGCAGTAGAAAAGGAACTCAAGAAGCTGCTGGACGCAGGATTCATCAGGCGGGTCAAATACCCAACATGGATTTCGAACATGGTGATCGTACCAAAAAAGAATGGAGGCGTGAGAATCTGCATAGATTTCACTAACCTCAACAAGGCTTTCCCAAAAGACAGCTACCCTTTGCCCAGCATAGATCAGCTGGTGGATGCCACAGCGGGGCACGAGCTTATGTCGTTCATGGACGGGTATTCAGGATACAATCAAATATCTCTTGCAGAAGAAGATCAAGAGCACACAGCTTTCTTCACACCAAGAGGGTTGTATTGTTACACTCGGATGCCGTTCGGACTAAAAAACGCAGGGTCAACCCACCAAAGTTTAGTGGATGCCATCTTCAAGAAATTCATAGGGCGCAATCTTGAGGTGTACATTGACGACATGTTGGTGAAAAGCAAGCTCGCCCAGGATCATCTGAAGGACGTACGGGAAATCTTTAATGTCATGCGGGAAAACAACATGAAAGTAAACCCTGACAAGTGCACTTTTGGTGTAACATCGGAAAAATTCCTGGGATACCTAGTCACAAAGCGGGGAATTGAAGTAGACCCAGCCAAAATCCAGGCCATCACAGAGATGCCGTCGCCGAGAAACTTGAAAGAGGTCTAGAAACTTAATGGGAGCTTGGCGGCGCTAAGCAGATTTATCGCCCGATCAAGCGATAAATGTAAGACTTTCTTCGACACACTCAAGAAAGAGAGTAAGTTCACCTGGACGGAGAGATGTGAGAAGGCTTTCCAAAAAATCAAGGAGTACCTATCCTGCAAAAGCCAACACCAGGGGAAGTGCTCACCTTATACATTGCAGCCACGGATAACGCGGTCAGCGCTGTACTCGTACGGACCCAGGGGAAAGCTGAGCAGCCAATATACTACATCAACAAAACGCTTAACGAGGCTGAAAGAAGGTACACGAAAATTGAACAGTTGATACTGGCACTGGTCTTTGCCACTCAGAAACTTAGGACCTATTTGCTACCCCACTATGTCCGGGTACCCACTAAAGCTCCGCTGGAAGCTGTGCTCAAAAGCCCCGACAAGGTAGGGAGAATAGCCAAGTGGAGCGCGCAGCTTGAGCAATTCGACATCATCTTCGAACCAAGAACGACTCAAAAGTCTCAAGTCCTGGCTGACTTCTTAGCAGATCTCCCCGTATCCAATGAAGCTGAGGTTGACGACATCCCAGAAGTAGAGACTGACAGAGAAGACCCAGGAAGCGTCATCACCCCCGCCAATTCGTAGAGGTCGGAAGTGTTTGTTGACGGGTCATCTAATAACGACGGGGCATGCATAGGTATAGTGGTTACCTCACCCACCGGGGAACGACTCGTGCACGCCTTCAGGCTAGAATTTGAAAGTCACACCAACAATGTCGTGGAATATGAAGCGGACGTCCACGCCTTGAAACTCATCCTGGAGCTGGGAATTCAAGAGGTCCGCCTGACAAGTGATTCACAGCTGGTGATCAGACAAATAGAGCTACATATGCTTGGTACAACATCTAGCGTCCCAAATAGGAAAAATCACCTTCAGGCACATCTGCAGAAAGGATAACAGACACGCTGACGCCCTCGCCTTCATATCATCCATGCTGAGAGACAAAGCCACCACCTCCATAAAGATAGGGCGTGTCTACGAATCCTCTGTGCAGATGGGGTAGGCAGCGGTCATTCAAGAATATGCTGAAGACTTGGAAGATCCCGCCGATGTGGAAATCCCGCTGGAAGAAGCTCCAGTCGAGGAAGAAAGACCCGACACACCTGGACCTGAACTAATTGACTGGCGGGAGCCCATATTTCGATACCTTGACAAGGGAGAATTGCCCGCCGACCCGAAAGAAGCAACAAAGATAGTGTCCTGCTCTGGGACTTACCAGCTGCGAGATGGAATCCTATACAGGCATTCGTTCCTAGGACCACTACTACGATGTTTAACTAGGACGGAAGGGCACCAAATACTGCTAGCCATCCACTATGGAGACGCCGGGAACCACAGCTGGCGGCGGTCCTTGGCCTTGAAAGCCAAAAACAAGGATATTACTGGCCTACCATGTACAAGGATGCGGCGGACATGGCCCGACGATGCGATAAATGCCAAAGATTTGGGAAGAAGATCAGAGCCCCCGCCACAGACTTGAACTCAGTTTTAAGCCCATGGCCATTTGTCAAATGGGGAATAGATATCGTGGGACCATTAGGTGTCGGGACCCGCCAAAGAAAATGGCTAATTGTTGCAACAAACTACTTCACGAAATGGGTCGAGGCCAAAGCAACCGCAAGAATCAGGGACGTGGACATTTTCAAGTTCGTGTTCGAAAACATCATCTGCAGATTTGGCATTCCAGCCTCCATCGTCTCAGACAACGGGGCCCAACTATCGGGAGCAAAGTTCGACCACTTACTCCGGACATTCCACATTCCGAAAAACAAGTCCACCCCGATCTAACCACAATGCAATGGACAGGTGGAAGCAACCAACAAAACGATTGCCATGAACCTCAAAAAGACCCTCGACGGGTACAAACACAGGCGGTGCGAACAATTGCACAACGTGCTATGGGCTTACCGTACAACCAGAAGGGAACCAACGGGGGAGTCACCTTTCCTGCTCACTTACGGGGCAGAAGCGATCATCCCAACGGAAATTATCATCCCCCACCACCAAAACTGAAACATGGGAAAAAATGCTTAACACCGACCTAATGTTGGAGAAATTGGACGACCTGGAAGAAAGGCGGGAGTGTGCATTCCAAAGGATGGAAAACTACCAGAGGAGACAAGCAAGAGAATACAACAAGAGGGTCAGACCTAGAAACTTCACGGAGGGGCAATACGTGCTGAGACAGATCCCGCCTTACCAAAAGGACAAGAAACAAGGAAAGTTTGCGCCCACCTGGGGTGGACCGTTCATCATCCACGATACAACGGGCAAAGGGTCATACCATCTCAAGAACCTTAAGGGCGAAATACTGCGTCACCCGTGGAATGAAGTATACCTCAAGCCCTACCACATCTGATCCACATACAACCAAATGATAGCTGTACATAGCTAAAAAAAAAAAAAAAATTCAACAGTCGGGGGGGCAAGCAAATCTTCCCCTCAGACATCCAATCAATGCAATATTCGGGTTTTCAGGCATATCTTTCCAAACCCAAGAGGGTACCAGGCATATCTTTCCTACCTTGGATTTTCTCTCACCCCTGGCCCAGGTAGAGAGTCTATCCGAACCATTCGGGTAATCTTCCTTATGTGGATACCCAAGGGGGTCTACAGACACGTTTACCAACCCCGGGGAGACAAGGTACACATACCACTCCCCGCCTCTCTCAACGAGCTGGCTTCAATTTACTTCCTGCTCAAACCAACCACAAGCGGGATACAACACTGATAATTTTCTGATATCTAAACAGGATGCGAGCATACAGGGATTAAAATCAAACAA
Organism: Papaver nudicaule; assembly: GCA_023529015.1. Classification (NCBI taxonomy): domain Eukaryota; kingdom Viridiplantae; phylum Streptophyta; class Magnoliopsida; order Ranunculales; family Papaveraceae; genus Papaver; species Papaver nudicaule. The sequence continues at coordinate 2,829 of JAJJMA010200674.1, read as the reverse complement.
CATTACAACAAGCAATATCCAACATCAAAAGAGAGTCTCCAAATCAAAAGACAAGACAAAAAAACATCCACTACAGGCAAGAAAAGAAATTAAAAGTACTAAGAAGAAAAGCAGCAAAAGAGCGGCCAACACGCCTCACGTCATCTTTGTAAAATGCCTCTTCCCCGCCTCAACCTCATCTATTAAGAAGTTCACACGTCTTTTTGTCTGTTCACGCGCGTCCTGGCGAACCTCATTTACCCGCTTGGTCCAAGCAGCAACAACTCTCTGCATCTCCCCCTGAAGGCGGGTTACCTCCCTTTCCTCCAGATCCGCCCTCTCTAAGTGAGAATTGGCCAAGCCTTGCACCCGCCCAAGGTCACCCTCCAGCTGCACCTTCTCCCGACCAAGGTCATCCACCTGCTGCTGCAAACTTTTGAGCTTCTCCAACTCTGCACAAGAATAGCAACCAATGTTAAAACACCACATCGGGATCAGATGCAAAAGCAAAAACAGAGCCTCACTCACGTCAATCCCGCCCATGTCTACCCAAGCTACTGTATGATGTAAACTATTCAATTCTAAGGCCATCCTCTCCAACTCCTTTTGGAAATGATGCACCATCCGCTCACACGCCAGATTCTCCCCCGACAAGCGGGAACACCTGGCTTGGGATTCCTCCAAGGCATGGGAATGCGCCAACAAATCCGCCTGGGCATTCAACAACGTCTCTTCAATTGACCGTATATCAGCGGGGGCTAACGCACGAGCCCTTTCCAAGTCAGTCTCCAGCCTTTCAATTTGGGACCATGCATCCTTCAAAGAATCTTGCTTCCAGGAAACTAGAGCCGCGCAATCTGCCCGAAGAATGGCGAGCCTATTAGCTAACCCACGATTGGCGTCCAAAGCTTCCTCTTCTTTGGCTCTTGACTTCTCCAACTCACCAGACAGAGTCTCAAGCGAGGCAATCACACCCGCATGATCCACCTCAAGCGATTCCAACCCGTCGGTTAGCGATTGTACGTCATCCAAAGCCCGATCTCGCTCCCCGGTTACAATATTCAGCTCTTCAGTTACCACTCCCAAACGGGCCCTCGCCGTCTCCAATACTTGCATCAACTGCTTCCCCTTATCCATTTGTTCATTCCACCGCAACTTGATGGTGATCAATTCTTGCCTTAGGTTGAGGATACTACTTTTGGAACCAGACCCGGCACGGACGGCTAACCACCATAAGGACTGACTTCAGAAAAATTGCAGACTGAAAAATTGAGCATGAACGAGAGAAACAAACCTTTGGCATCTGGAGCCCGCCTCTGCAAGTCCCCCTTTAGCCTTTCAACCTCCCCTTTCAGCTCCAGATTCTCTCGTCGCAGCTCAACCAGCTCCTCATTCTGTGCTACCAGATCCCCATCGGCCTTGGAATACAAAGCTTCAAACTTGTCAGCAAGCAACTTGTGAAGCAAGTACAACTCAAACAGATACTGCTGATGCTCAGCAACCTGCGGGACAAAGGGTCGTTCAGACAAAAAGTCGAAACATACACTCAACTCACAAGAGATATACATACCGCGGTCAGGGCAGCTTGAGGAAGATGATAAGCCTGACTCTCCACCAATTTGGTCATCTCATCATACGTCAGCACCGGGGCTGCAATGACGGGCCTTTCCAACCGTTCAGGCGCCAAAAAAGCATCCCTGCCAGACTCATAGCTGTGCATCCGCACTTTGTCCCGCACCTGAGCATCCAAGGGAGATTCACCAGCAACATCGGGACTACCAAAAGGAACCCTCAAAAAATTCTTCGAACGGGCCCACCTCAAAGTCTCATCAATATCTCGACTATCCATCTGAGTCAGATCAACCATCACTTGCTTCCCTTTGTCGACCGATGAAACCACTGGTCTGGAAGAAAATCCCGCCGGTATACTCGGGGGATTCTTTGATCCAGCAACCTGGCCGCTCCCCGACAGATCCTGCATCCAGTCATCCTCAAAAAGAGCAGACAGTGGCGGTAGCATCGATGCATCGGCGTCTCCAGTAACAACCTGCCCCGATTGAGGATTAGCTTCATTTCCAGAAGACTCAGACGCTTGGTGACCAAAAGAAAAAGGCCCACCCCCACCAGATTCCAAGTCAGCCAACTCATGCATCCCAGATGCACGTACCTCCATTCTCATTACCACCACCAGCAAAAATTTGGCTCAAAATCTCACGAACAGGAGAAGCATCCTCATCAGATTCATCAGCCCGATCAGCAATCTCCTCATCAGACTCATCCTCCCCGCATAACTCTTCACCACCGGGAGCTGCAGACGAAGATTCCCTAGATGTCCTCTGGCGCTTACCAACCTGCTTCAAATAGACAATGAGCGGGTTAGGGGCAAATGAACATACCAACAGTGCAAAAACAGAAGTACAAAAGGAGAATAACCCGCACATTGTCTCTTCTCCCTGACATATCATACTGCTCTTCTTGGTCATAACCTACAGGGAAGAGATTCCAATTCAGCTGCCAAGGGCAATAGCGCTCATACTGTCGAGGAGCAGTACAAAGAGCTACATTAGGATGAGTAGAAGACCAGCCCCAGGCCCAAGGACCAATGATCTCAATCGGGGTGCGGTGCCACTTGAAGTCATGATCATCCCTAATTAGTTGTTCTTTCGGAATGGGAAATTGATTAGCGGTACCTTCAGTACCAGGGACAAACTTCAGCTTGTTCTTATCAACATCCTCCAGTAACATTCGGCAACCACGAGCAATAGATTTGGCTCGGGCAGGCCCAACACTCCACTTCTTACGATTGGAAGGACTTGTATAATCCCTATACGTCGCATTGAAGTTCGAAAC
>JAJJMA010200663.1:18561-30122 GCA_023529015.1 Papaver nudicaule | reverse complement strand
GAGTTGACTCCAAAGTACTCTTTGTCGAGGTTTAACAACTCCAGTTATAAGTTTGGATATTGATTTTTGAGATCGTCCAGACTTAAACCATAAGACTCACGAGCCAAAACGAAAAGTTGGTAGTATTTCGGTACCCCTCCTTTTTCACAACCTCCTAGCGATGCTGCGCCGACCAAAAACCCATTGCCTCTGCTTCTCTTGATGTCAATTCTGCTGATTTTGAATCCGACCTTCACCAATCTGGTATGACTTTGGACGTGTATGGTTCGAATGATCGGTTGATTGGTGCTTCGTTAGATCGACAATCTCACCCTTCCTTGGGTGGCCCCTCGATTCCTACTAGTTTTGTGCATAGACCCTATTCTGAGGAGGAGGTTCAAAAGTTTATGGAGCGGTGTTCCCTCCCCGGTCCTTACGCTGAAGATATTACCAATCACCTGAAAGCGTATGCCAGGGATCTTCAGAATCGTCAGCTCGACCCCTCTCTTGCCACTTTTATTTCTCAGGATTTGTCTGGCTTGGGACAGAAAGACTCTTGCCTCGGCGTGGACGAAGCACCAAGCGTTCCTCGAAGCTGTAAGTATGCCTTCACTGGGCTGTTATAGGTTATCGTTTGTTTACTTAATTGTGCGTTGTTTTGTTGTGACAGTATTACCATCATGGGATGTTTTTGCTGGAGTTGTCTCGGGCTCAAGGGAATGAGATTACCCGTCTTGAACAAGAGTTGATGCGTTTACAGCAGGAGAACGGTAATCTTTCGAAAGATCTTGAGAAGAGCAGAGGTGAGATAGTGCTCGGTTTTTCTTCGGGCGTTGTTGAAGTTTTTAATTGATGCTTTTATTTGCTTGTGATCAGGAGACGTGAGAGACTTGGGTAAGCAACTCGAGAATGTTGTTGGTGAACGAGACTCACTTTCAGGAAGCCTAAAAACTCAGAGCGAACTGGCTTCGAGGCTGGATACTCAGCTGAAGAATAAAGATAATGAGCTTGGGCTGCTGCGGAAGATTCGAGAGGAAAAGGACGGCGAGGTTAAGCTGCTTAACGAGAAGGTTGTGTCGCTGAATCAACATATCGAAATTGAGTCTGAACGGAAGGCTTTGTTCCGCCATATGCATGCTCGGTATCTGTTTAGGAAATTTGGAATGCGGCCTCCTTTTTATCGTCTGGGTGTAAATGATCGTGATGCGTCACTAGATTCTGATAAGGAATTGGTTTCTGCCCAGGATGTTCAGTATATAGTAGCGCAGTTGCTAGAAGAGAGAGCTGGGACAGAAGAGGTTGGGGAGGAAAGTAATGAAGAGGTTGTTGCTGATGGTGATGATGAGAATGTGGGAGAGGAGGATGAATTGGTGGAAGACGCTGGTGATAAACAGCCAATTGTGGGAGAAAGAATGGTAGACCTGCATTCACTAGGGGGCAAGAAGCAAAGTGAAGGAGGCGATGGTGTGATGGAGAAAAATGAAGGAAACCAAGGTGGAAATATTTACACCGAGGAGTCGACTAAGGAATCTTTAAAGGATTCTATCGACACTCCTAGAAATGGGCTGGGAGAGGTGTCGAAGCTGATGATCGAGTTGTTAAGACTAACGTCGATCGTGTCCTCGAAGTTGTCGATCCTGGCGTTAAGGAGGGTACCGAATCTGTTAACCAAGTTGTGATGCATAATCCCGAGGATGTTCTCAAGATTGATGATGTCGTAGTTAAGGAGGTTGTTGAAGATACCGTGTAGAAGATGCTACATTCCTTCTGCTATCTTTTTGTGCCTTTCGTACCTTCTTGTCTGTATTGCATATGGTTCGCAGTTCTAGTTGTTGCGTCTCCTGTTTTTTTGTAAGTTATGTACTATTGGTTCTTGTTTCCTTTTTTGCGTAATGAAGCTGTTGTGTTCGCAATCTATTTTTCTTTAGTATAAACTGTTTATCGGGCAACTCGTGATCAGGCACGAAGTTGACCTTGCAACTTTCTAGGCTCCTATTGTTACTCGAGGTGCAACTCCGGGGCTTACTTCGATGTGGAAGATAGTAAACCAAGCTAGTGGGGGCTTACGGATCACCCTTCCCAAAGGCTTTTAGCTACTTACCTATTTTTTAAAGAAAACCTGGCTATCGAGGCCATAGGTACCCGTTTTGCCTCAGTATACTGGGTGGATATCGAGGATACTAGGTATCCTCCGAGAGAACATGAGGGTTCTGATAGTCCATTTATCCCGAGTAAAGTAGGGGACTTATGGTGGGTAGCTGCTATGCTTTTGCCTCGATAATAAAGTAGCTCAATGGGGGAGTGCCGGTCAAGGCTGGAGCTTAGGGTACTATTCTCCTATCGTGGCCTAGAATTCAACCCATCTGTGTCTCTGTAGCCCCTCCCTGAGGCTATGTTTTGATTTCTTAGAGGAGGTCCCTCGGCTGCGTAACTCGCTTGCCATTTCCGTGAATGGAAGTGAATTAACTGCCTCTGGGTTCCATCCACCTTTAGAGGTAGATGTTAATCCCATTTATCGTCCCCTAGACGCCTCAAAAGAGAGGTCCTCATGGTCATGTGGTACTGGGTCCTAATGCGTCATCAGCTTATATAGCCTAGATGCAAAGTACCCACCGCTAACGGGGTGTCTTGTGGGTAGAGGACTGTGTCATATAGCTCGTAGGGCCCTTACGGCTTATATGAACATCACCTTTGTGCCTGCTATTTGAGGTCTTTTTGTTTTTGGCATCTGGGCCTTGGCGTCAAGGCTTTTAATTTCATTGCGTCGTGGTACTAGGGGAGAGATGGCGTCATGGCCAGTTCGTTTTTATGGTGTCAAAACCTTTGGAGATGTGCCTAGCCAGGTAGGACTTTCGCCTATCCGAGTATGATCTGGAATTTTGACTCGACAAACAGTGTTACGAGTTTTGAAAATAATTCTTTATTCGAGGATATAGGTACATTTTTACGTGTAATATTTTCTTATGGCCCTGTTCCATCTTTTTCGTCAATTAACTTGTATGCGCCCTTTCCCGTTACTTGTTTTACTTTGAATGGCCCTTACCAAATTGGTTCTAGCTTTCCTGCATTTCCCTTTGGGTAAGGTGGGATCTCTCGCAATACTAGTTCGCCAGGTTGAAATTCCCTTTCGATGACTTTTTTGTTGTATCCTCGGGCTAGTCCCTGCTGATAGTTGATGATGTGTTGCCGGGCTTCTTCTCCCCTGGTAGTTACAAGCACTGCACTGATGGCATCCGAGTTGGCAGCGATGTAGAGTCTCAAAACTTCATATTTCTCCGGTCGTTGCAGAGCTGGTAAGCTTGCTAAGTAATTTTTGATTCCTTGGAATGTAGCCTCCCTCTCATCTGTTCATACGAATATTTCCCCTTTTTTCAAAATGCTAAAGAAATTTTTGCATCTGTCCGAGGACTGAGCGATGAATCTACCAAGGGCTGCCAGCCTTTCATTTAGTGCTTGTACATCTTTTACGGTTGTGGGCGATGACATCTCTCGGATTGCTTGTACCTTCAACGGATCTGCTTCGATGCCAGTCTTCGTGACAACATATCCTAAAAACTTTCCCGAGGTAACTCCGAAGATGCATTTTGCTGGATTGATCTTCATATTGATTTGGCGCATCTTTTCCAGTATTTCTCGTAGATCTCCAACGTGGGTTTATGCTTTCTTACTTTTTACTAACATGTCGTTTACATATGCCTCAACAGTCTTCTTCAGCCATGGGCGAAAGATATTCTCCATTGCTTTCTGATACGTAGCGCCAGTGTTTTTTAGTCCGAACGGCATTCTTGTATAACAGTATAACCCGTTGGATGTTAGGAACGTCGTGTGCTTTTGATCTTCTTCTGCTAGAGGAATTTGGTTGTAACCAGAGTAGTCGTCCATGAAACTTAACAGCTCATGGCCTGCTGTTGCATCCACCATTTGGTCTATGCTTTGGAGAGGGTGTGGATCCTTGGGGCACGCCTTGTTCAGATTACTGAAATCGATGCAGATTCGCACTCCCTTGTTTTTCTTCGGAACGATGACCATATTCGAGATCCAGTCTGCGTATTGTATTTTCTTGATTATTCCAGTCGCGATCATCTTGCTGAGTTCTGATTCTACTGCCGCCTGGTACACATCTGCTAGCTTTCTTGGTCTCTGCTTGAATGGTCGTACCGAAGGGTTTATGTCTAAGTGGTGGCATGCTAAGCTTGGGTCAATTCCCGGTATCTCGCTCATCCTCCAAGCGAATACATCTGCGTAATCTTTTAGCAAACTCTCCAACTCCGCGCGCTGCTTTTGTCTCATTAATCTTCCGATTTTAACGATTTTCGGTTCCTCATTAGTTCCAATATTCACGTCCTCGGTAGGTTCCTTCGGGGTGGGATCCCTCGGAGCTTCCTTCGTAATTGCTTCTTTATTTCCTTTAATTACTTGATTAATTTCTTTATCGATCATCTCCGCCTTTTGTAGCTTGTACCGCTCCCTTCGATTTCGCCTTGCATACCTTCGGTGTTCAATGTCCTTCTCGCGGCATGCTTATGACTCCATGATTTCGCCTCTGATTTCACATATACCTGTAGGAGTTGTTAATCTGAGTTTTTGATGTAGGGTAGTGGGTACTCCCAAGATCCCGTGTAGCCATGCTCGTCCCAAGATTGCGTTATACGGTGACTCGATGTCTAGTACACAGAATGTGGTTTGCAGCTTCATCGAGCTTATGTAGATTGGCAATGAGACGTCGCCCTTCGGCTTCGAAGCTCTCCCGTTGAATCCGTAGATTGTATAGTCCGAAGCCAGCAAAGCAACGGGATGCTTTGAAAGAATTTCATGTATGCCATTCCGAATAGGACGTCCACAGAACTCCCTGGATCAATTAGTATCTTTGATAATGACACTCCATTTACGTTTGCAGTTATCACTATGGGGTGTTGCTCGATCCATCCTCGGGAAGATTGTCTGTTGAATAAAACATCGGCTCCAATTGCCATTGCTCGAATTTCCTTGCTTCTGCAACAATCATTACTTCTTTACCATCTCCGTCTATCTTGTGAATCCTTCTAGTTATGTTACTTCGTGAACTGATACTTTTCCTTGAATGAATCATTGAGTTGCAATGGGCGCTTCGGGGCGAAATTTCGTCTCGCGATTTCATTTTGATGAGCTGCTTTGGCATCTTTTTCCCGTGAAAGCGACCCTACAAAACGCAGCCGACAAGTGAGGTCCACAATTGTCATTGTGTCCTAGTGGTCTGATATGTACGATACCCTTAACCATATTAGGCTTGTATGATTATTTTGATTATTCCCTTTTTTGGCAAAAACCCTTTTTGCACTGCTTTTGGTGATACCTCACCAGAGAAATGCGTTTTGTGCTTGTTTAGATCTCTGCGTTTCAAAGCTTGGATTCCTTGAAGAAACATCGATCTTATCATGTTGATGATTTGCTCAAAACCCTTGAGCATGCTAAAGCTTTTAAGATCTTTAGACACCCAAGGTGGTGGAGCTCAAAATAAGTATAAAGTTTAAAGAAAATCTTAAAACCCTAGAAAAAATTTCTCCAAAGAATTTGAAAACCATGAATCACAGGCAAACCCTAAGTTGTTTTAATCAGTTCCTGTTTCTAGCGCCAAACTGTGTGAGTATAAAATCTGCATAAGCACTTTATACCCGACAACCATTAGATTTATGAGTTTAACCATGGTTTTGGAAGCAATATTCGGTATATGCATTAATATGAAGGGAATAAGAACAATATCGAAGCTAATTATTATAAGTAACAGTGATATGTAACATAATTATAACTTGCATTTCATTCTAATTATAAGTACATGGATATGATGCTTAGAGGTTTGAGGAGAAGCTAACCTAATCTCACTCTTACGACTTACAGTTACACCAAAAATACAACCTATACACTGGATCACGAGCTCGGCTTATATTGGCCGAGTCGGAAGTGGATTACAGCTAATAAGACAAATTACCCAATCGTGGAGATGTCAGAGTCTTCGAGTAGGTCAGCGGCTTCGGTATACTTTCCGAAGATGCCTCACATCCTTGCCCTCGAACTATCTGTGTGAGTCTTCTTTACTGGGCTTTCCCCTTTAATATCTTCTTTGCCATCTTTCACTCGGAGCACATCTTCCCACGTACTCGACTGCGACGTCTCATCAGTGTACGAAGTTCTCTTGATCTTTGACATGTGTCCCGATGGTGCTTTACCCTCTACAGGTGAAGATTCAAATCGTCCTAGGTTTTCTTTTTTACCAATTTTCCTTGGACTTGGCTGAGGGCTCTTTTGCTGCGGCCCTGGACATGACTGAAGATGTCCGTGCTCACTGGGTTAACGCTGTCAAAGAATGTCTCAAAGAAATAAACAGAACTTATCTTTATTTCTGCTAAGTTTATTGCTTTAGGTTTTTGAAGAATTCCCCTGTAATGCTTTGATTATCCATGAAAACCTGGGATTTTTTGTTGTCTAATGGGTTCTTTTTGTGTCTGGAGCATGTGCTTTCTGATCATACGATTTTCAGTATTTTGAAGAAATTTAATTCTTTCATAGTTGGCGTTTGTCTTCTTCCGGGGCAATAGTGTGGCAGAGGACTCCCGTTTTTTAGGCTCCCATTACTCCCAACATTTCTTTGTTTCGATCAGATGACTTTTTCGTACGTATCTCCACATGATAGTTTCACATCTTATGCTTCAGATAAAGCTATTTTTTTGCGCTTTTCTATGAAATGATGAATGCGAATTTTTATCGATGAATGCGAACTTTTGAATAAATAATTTTTCTTCGAAAAATGACCGTAGAAGAATCTGCAAATGTATTTAGAAAATGTGAAAATACGTATTTTTTTTCGTGCTTATACTCTGGCGACCCTGCTTTTGTTGATTTATGCGGCGGTTGAGTGTCTGAGCATCCATGTACTTTATACCTGCTTTTACTTTAATGATGTATTGTATAAGGGTTAGTAACACGAAGTGATGGATTAGTACAAAGTATACTTTTCCATCGAATATATTTATTTATTGTGCTGATTCTTCATACTGCGGACTTCTATATGTACTCTTTTCTGCGGACGTTACTCTACTCATCTCCGAGTTTGAAGGTTAACGGCGGAGGAAACATGCTCCCTAAATGCGGATACGGGAAATTAAATATGACATGTTATTTGAATATAAATCTATTTAACTCCGAGTTTGAAGGTTAACTACGGACGAAACATGCTTCCTAAATGCGGATACGCGAAAGGAAAATTTTACGCTAATCATGATACTTTTCTACGAAATGTAAATCTACGCTTCTCTGGTTCTAAGTGCTATTCGCATAAAGATATGTTGTTCTAGTTTTCACAGAATATAATGTTTAGCATGTTGTTCTACGAGTTAGGAAAGAAATTTTGCATAGTGAGATTTCTTATATGCTTATCCTGACTGAGTAGCTCCTTTATTTCTATGAACTGCACTGCAAGAGTCTCTGTTGTTGATGCATGCGCTTCTACTAGACTTGTTAATTCCATCATCCGGTCGTAAATAGCTCCGATTTTGATTTCTGCTACGCTGCTCTGTTGATTGTCTCTGCCATGTACTAGTTTTCTGCGCTGCCTGTGTCTCCTCTGCCGATGTACTGGGTGGCGAATATCTGCTGGATCTGCTTTTGCTGACTTGCCTGTTGTGGTAGAGTTCATTTCTCTTTTCTGCTCAGCTGATCACTTCTGCGAATACCTGCTTTGGGTTTTGATTGATGAAGGATTGTGTTATGGTGTGAGCTACTGGCGAAGCTTAAGCAAACCAAAATGGTTCCTACTTCATGGAACAACTCTCACTGGCTTCTATGAAATTCTTCCCCCGGTTTTAAGCGTTGCTTCGAACGCGTAGTTTGGATTTCCTAAATTTGTGATTTTGTTAGTGAAGGTTTTTGGGTGGGTGATTCTCAGAGTATTCCAATACCTAACCAGACTTGGTTCGCAAGACGTTGTTATGAATAAGCATGTCTCCGATCCTCTCTTATCCGTGGATGACTACCGCACTTAAAGAAAAAATGGGCGTTATTACTGAAAATGACTTGACAGTTTTGAAAAATCCTTTCTTTGTGGACAACCCGTACTTGGCGTTGTTTACAAGTTTGACACTGTACACTTGCGGAATTACAAGAATCGATTTTCCGATCGATCAAGTATTTATTGCCGTTGCCGGGAGTGGCTTGAAGATACACTAGTAGAGAATTGTTGATGGATTTTTAGCATGGTGCTTCGTCGAAACAGTCATTGGGGGAGTATATGTATGGTTCACGATACAAGGAAATTCTGGAACAAAATCGTCTCAGGTATGGAATTCCTCATCCACGTTACTTTGAATCTTGAGATTATTCACATGAGTACCAAACCCAATATTAGAGGGATAATTATTTATATGAAGTAGATGAGAAATCTCAGAATTTGGTGACCAATGAGCTATCCAAACCTTTAGTTCGTAGTTTGGAAGAAACTCTTTTATTGTTTATGCAGACCACCCACGCATCAATACATAATTTAGAACAAAAGGTGAGTCATATGTTTGAACAATTGGAAGAAAAAGAAAGGCTCTTGTGTGAGAATGAAGGAAAATTGATGAATAAATAGGAGGAACAATTTGAAATTGTTGAAGATCACACTAGTGACGTTAATGCTGAGATTCCTTTTGAAGCAGAAACTGACGAAGAATGGTTTATGAAAAGTTTGATTGTCAACTCTGATACAGCTGATATAAGTACTTCATTAGAGTTTTTCAAGTATACTGAGGATCATGCGATACAAGAGATCGTGGAAAGTTTGTTTAACACTTTTAATGATTCTCTATTTAATGATGATCCTCCCAAACTATCTGAGTACCCGAAGAATTTTCTTATTATTAATACTGTGCATGTTGAGCCAAGTGAGACATCTCCCGTTTTAAGAGAATCTCTATACTATGCTCTATATCCACTTCCAAGTGTTGTAGAGCCTAAATGTGGGGGTAGCTCTTGTGTTTCGACGATTTATCACATCAAAGGTACGAAACTGCGGTTGGTTTTTGTTAGGGCATTGTCCGGTCAAACCCACTAGCGTTGGTATGTCAAGCTGGTTGTCAGTTTTAGGTGTCAAAACACAATTCTTTATTTAGCCTACTAGAGTTTAGATTTCGGAATTGGGATATAGATAAAGTAGCATAGACCTTGAAGACGAAGACAGTGAATATAAAGAAGACATCGAATATTCTTCATCGACAAAAGGTTAGTAGGAGCTATGACTTTTATGGAAATTCTTCTATTCTACTTATTCTATCTTTCGAAATCGGCTACTTTAGTAGTGTTATACCGATTGAGATTTTGTATTCTTGTCTACATGGCCATGAGTTATGTTAGTATTTGTTCCCACAATACTAAGGTTACAAGATACATGAGATAGATTTGATACCCTTTCCAGTGCAATGGTTTGCTTGCAAATCACATGTAGGAAACAAATGAATCTAAAAGGAGTACTCTAGAGCAAAGTCCAGTGGATTATAGCTGAGGGCGCAATAACAAGTCTAAGTACTGGCCCAACCCAGAACTTCCAGAGGATCCAGTTAAACCCTAATCTGAGTGACGGCTGTTCACGAACCGGTTCGTGAACAGTGGCACCGAAAATTTCTTCTGTGTCTCAAAACGTTGATCTGTACACGTACATGTACGTGAACTCCGTCGGAATTCAGACGGACGGTTCACGAACCGTCCAAGTGAATATTCTGTGGGAATTTCACACAGGTTAAACATCTGACTCTTTTATCTCTTAGTTGGACTTGTGCTTATTAGAATATCTTATGTGGTCCATCTAACGAATCTTAATGAGTCAATAAGATAAAGATTATCTTTGGTCTATTGGACATCTATCTTGAAGTGCTTTTGAGCTAACATATTACTTGGCTGATAAATGATAAAAGATCTCCAATTGAGATAAATCTAGGTAGCAGTTCCTCTATGGGATTTACCTAACGACTATGAAGACTTCTCTTGAGAGATGGGAAGCACAGGTAGGCGATAACGTACCTCTGTGGTTGTTATCAGATTAACCTGTAATGTTGGTAACCTGATCACGTTGTTGTCTATTCTACGGACCTTCTCGTCTGCAATAAGGTCATTCAAGAACTGATACGTTATATACAAGGTTGAAGGAAGCAACGCACGGATGCACTCGGTGTTATAAGACCTAGTTAGCTCCAGTTGTATAAGTTTCTTAAGTGATTCTTTTTACAACTGAGGTAGAGACAAGTTGGGAATAATTTACCCAGTTTACTTGTCAGCCCTAGCTTGTAAGTAGATTTCCGTATGACCTTGAGAAATCCGAAGGATGTCACTTTACGAATGTTAAACTGAAGAGGACAGTTCGAAACATACAGTCAGTAATTAAGGTTGCAAAGCCGGTATTATTGACTTAAGCCTTTAACAACGGTTAAAGCAACTCCTATGCCTGTAAAGGACGTCAACTAGGGGAATCAAGTGTGTGACGATCTGTGGGGGATCTAGAGACGTAAGGAAAGCGACAGTAGCCAATTCGCTTCGAGGACTGGAGTTGGTCTCTGCTACATCCCAGACCGAAGTCTTATAGTAGGTTAGTATTTGTAGACAGTTGGTACTGTGTGGTGCTCAATCTGGACGAGGTCCCGAGGTTTTTCTACAGGTTGTAGTTTCCTCGCTAAAAAAATATATGGTGTCTTGTCTGCTTTACTTCCGCATTGTATTATTTGATTATATAATTAAAGCAAACATAAGAAATACGCTATTAATAACCGTCGATTTGGCCCATAATCCATCCAGGGGATTTACCAAGATTTATCTTGAGTTCGACTGATCACTTGTGATCCTACTCCGGTTATCAGATTTGGATATTGATTTTTGAGATCGTTCATATCTTACTATAAGGCTCACGAGCCCAAACGAAAAGTTGGTAATATTTCGGTACCCCTGTTTTTTCAATTGCTATCAGAGCTGGTAAACACATTAAAGGCGTAACTGTTTGTGTTTATCGCGGCTTGTGAGTTATCGAGCAAAGCATAAGAGCTTGTAACGTACCACCAAAGTTTGATGGCACAAACTACCTATGGTGGAAGACTGCAATGAGATCGTTTTTGCAAGCATGGGATTCAAAACCTGGGTCTCTATCGAAAAAGGATACACACCTCCAACTATCCTGGTAGAAGGTGAGTCTGTCCCCAAAGACATTGGCACATATAATGACCTGGAAAGTCAAGTTGCCAAGCAAAACTATGATGGGCTTAACACTATCATTCATGCAGTAACACCTAATCTTTTCCATCATGTGGGCCACATGTGAAACCTCCCAAGAAGCTTGGAATAGATTAAGGACCGTGTTAGAAGGGAATACATCAGAGAAAGAAGATAGACTTCAGAACCTCATGTCTGACTGGGAAAACCTTCGAATATTTGAGGATGATACCTTTGAAGAGTTTAACCACAAATTGTCTGAGATAGTGAATGCCTATCACACCTTAGGAAAAGTTATTCTGGAAAGGGACATTGTGTGTAAAATTCTGAGGTCATTACCCTCAAGGTACGAGTCAAAGAAACATGCCATCCAAGAAGTT
>JAJJMA010200663.1:0-18461 GCA_023529015.1 Papaver nudicaule | reverse complement strand
ATGTGCAATGTTTCAAGTGTCGAGGCTTTGGACACATGCAAGACATATGCCCTAGTAAAGAATACCATAAAAGGGATAATGCTCTCCCAGCTCGGTTCGATGATTTGTCTGACCAACATGAATTTGAACTAGATCATGAAGAAATTTATTTAATGGAAATACTTCAGATGAACGACGATCTAAGCATGATGAAGCTGACGATCTATTTTATAAGTTGATCAGTAAGACCGATGACCTATTTCAAGAAAACATTCAGTTAAAATCTGATCTTGAAAAGGTAGAGAAAACCCTTCTCCTGAAAGATTATGAACTTGAGAAATTAAGTAGTGATCTCTCCTCAACTTTATCGCCTAAAGATAAATAAATTGATGCCCTAAAGAATGATCTTAACAGGTGGATCACAAGGGATCGCTACAATGTTATTGACTTTTCTAAGACACCTCTCTCCCAAGCATGCTACATTGTAGATCCCATCCACATCCCAAAACAACTAAAGACCTATAAACATTGTAAGTTGAGCATCCTTCACTGTACCCTTACTTGCATACTTACTTGTAAGCCAAGGTTGCATGTCTCCGGCATAAGAGATCACATTATCCATACCACTACGGATGTCGACAAACGATTCGAGACAATTGTCAATTTGTACTTTAGTTTGAGAAGCATAGTACCTTATAGCGCCGGACCATGGATTAAGGTCATCCGGGGTTAGATCGTCTCTAGTCTGTGGAAAGAGCGTATGACAAGTTCTCCAAAACCAAGGTTGTAATGTTGAGAAAGCACACAACATTATTGATCGTAAATTATAAATTTAAAAAGTAAAGAAAAGCAAGAAATTAATATTTTTATCGGTGCTCACCTGTAGAATGTACACATAACACTCCAATCTTGTACCCTTGAGAGCATATGTATTCAGAGGTTTTGTAAATTCTTGCATCGATTGCTTGACCCCAATAATATTCACAAAGCTTATCCAAGTTTTGAAAAAGCTTGACCCACTCAAAATGAACTACGTCCTTGTTGTCGGGGAATAACACATTACCAACAACGCACAACAAAAACCATCGAGCAAGCATTTCCGAGTCGACATCTTCAATATGTTTAGCGTTCTCCACAATCCATCACTTGATGAGGCTCAACTTAATTCCTTTGTTGGAACGAATATTCATTCTCAGCCCTTCACGGGTTTCATCATTCACTTCTAAATAAACTGGTGGCAAACCTTGAGGTTGCTCGTCATCATCCTGCTCATTGTTATTGTCGTTCTCATCTTCATGTTCATCTTCCTCCTCTTGTTCTACATCAACTTGACATTTCCTTTTCTTTTTAGCCTGCGTCTTGGTTCCTTTACCTTTTCTTGGTTGGCGGGTCTGACGAAATAGAGAAAATGTTCACATTCATTGGCTAAGAATTTGTCAATTCGACTCGAGACCAACTCAATTCTTGGAAATTTATACGTATTCCACCAAATTTGATCCCTGAAAGGAATGTGAAGTCCCATGGGGTAAAGCCCAACTCAATTTCCGGTAAATAGAAGGCATGAGTCGTATACCACCATCTCTCGGCCATCATGTTGACGAACCTTGCATAAATTTATTTTGCATATGATATATCAAATATTGGACCAAACCCACAACAAATGATTTTTGCCTTTGCCGCTTCATTTTTGTGAAACACTGTGGTTTGAAGTTCTCGTAAGCCTTGATACCCTCCTCTAGGTCCCCGTTGTTGCTTATATACACTTGCATCGACCTTTTCTCTTCCTTTATGTACGAACCCAGTTTTGCTTGAGACCTCTGCCCCGAGACGCAATCACTTAACTAAAGCTTATACTATTCATACCTAAACATGGTAAATGCCAAATTTCAATGGATGTTCTAAATCAAGGTAGCCCAACTCAATTCACAGTAGTCGTACCAACATTCACAAACAAATTGTGCATCATCAATATCATACCCATTCCAAAATACCTTGTGCATCATCAATATCATAATTTCAAATAACTATTCAACTTCAAAGTATTAATGATCACATTCACAACACCATTCATATCACCCATATACACATTCATATCATTAAAATTAACACTATCAACATTCATAGGGTACATAATAATGTTTATATAATCAATTCATATCAATCAAACATCCCAATTTCATAATTATCATCAAAGAAAATTATAAAACCCTAAAATTAAAATCACTAACCTTTCATTACTCTTGATGGATTTCGAAATTGATTTATGGAGTACAACCACCGGTCCACCACCTATATATCATTGAGTAAACCATCTCGTGATTTTGGTGTGAAACAATTTGAAAGTAAACGCGAGTGTTTCTGGAACTTATGAAGTATGGTGCGAAAATGTTAAAGTCAAAATTTGACTTTGGCTGCTACTCAGTAGACACGCAACGGATTTTTGCGGCTAGTTCGTGGCCGCCAAGTTGTTTACTCCTTTTTGCTTGGCCACAATGCGATTTTTTTAGCTGCTTTATGGCAATCATAGTGCTTGCTCTAATAGAATTACTAACTGAGATGGAATTTTAGAAATAAAAAAAGATGAAAAATGATGATATTTATGTTTAGAGGATGTAAAAGGGATGGTATTTTAGCTAAATTCTCGAACTTCTTTTATTCTGCATAAAAGCGAAATGGTTGCCAGAATGGACGATTGTATTCGGCCACAATCCGCATAGCTTTTCGCATAACCATCGAACAACGAAAGAAAAGGGTCATCGAGATTGCCAACATTCCCTAACACGGAAGTCAAACCTCTGACCACAAGAGTCAGAGTCCCTGGCAGCCTGGCCAGTCGTGTTAGGGGAACACCGTTTTTTTACACCATGTATTTACACCATTAGGTGTCACAATTTCATTGGCTTAACCTCACCCACCCAACCCCCCCCCAAATTTTCCGGTTCCCCTGTTATAAGAATGAGCCAACTATGACATGCCACGTTATGGTGTAAAAAACCGGTGTATAAAATCCGGTGTCTCAAAAGCATTTTCGCAGCCTTGCTAACTGGGATGACCCGAGTTGGGTTTGGTGAGCAAAATTTGGTTAGTCCCTTGTAGCAGCATTGAGCTGATTGATCATGAACTTTCTAGTGCCGCACACTTGACATGATGTACTTCAGATTCCCCAATTCCACAATATTCGCACACCACAACCAACATACATTCAAGCTATTTACTCATTCGATTCCAGTTTCTGTTTCTATTCATCTTTTCTTTTCCAACTCTGAAGGGATTCTCTTATATCTCTTCAGACTATGGCCATAACAACTAAATCAAAGAAGGATAATAATGATAATAACAGTAATGGTGTTTCATCAACAACAGAAACAACGGTACAAGATGTAAACGTTGATGCCCTAGCTCACTGCGCTATGTATTTGAACTTACAAGACCTTTCAAATTTCGCAACCACTTGTAAATTGTTCAAATCTGTGGCTTATTCTGATCCCATCTGGAATTACTGGTTTAGGTATTGTTTGTTCTTTTGGTTCCAGCCATTTTTACTATTCAATTATTCAAAAAAAAAAAAAAAAAAAAAAAAAAACTAACGTTTCATGAAATTTGCTTGGTGTTTCAGGGAGCATTGGCCACATCAAATTTCATCAACTTACCTACATACTGCAGGAGTTAGGGAAGCGTATTTGGCTAGACGAAGTGCGCTGCGAGGATTTAAATTTGTTGATCCTGCAATTTGTCAATATGTTGCTTCTCCTAAAATTAACAGCCATATTTTACTCAACAAGAATCGCATTATTCTTTCTCAGGTATGATCAAGTACTCAAATTTTGCTTTCGAATATTGACATGATACTGAGTAGAAGTTTTGCAGCTTTTTTGTATTTTTTTGTTATGTGAAAGATGCATATAGAAATGTTTGAAAGAAAATGTCTCTTGATTCCATCTGCTTAGATTATAACTCTATGACCCATTTAAAAGAAGGTGATTGATTTTTCAGTCTAGGAACATTAGTCTGGTCTATTCTATGCTAGTGTCCTATTCTTCTTTGCAACATTATGGACTGTGTCTTGACTGCTACAAGTCCTCAATGAAGAAAACGCTTCTTGAACAACATAATAATAGTCGTGCAACCACGGAATTTTCTATGCCAATGGCTAATAGAGCTAGAGTGGAGCGTTTAATCCTTACACCTTAACCACATCTCACTTCCAGGCTAATTGGTCCTTGATAACAGTCTATTGGATAGATAGAATCCATACTGCAGACCAAAAATGGTTAGTTTGGGTGAATTCTGCAACTAAGCTCAATATGCTAAAATTTATTAAGCTAAGCCTGAACCTGGGTACAATTTAAGACCCTGCCATTTGATGGCCATCATTTGAAATTTCTCTTGAAGATTGAGTGGGACTTTATACCCTTTTGAACCAGATGTGGTTTCAAACAGTACCATCATATATCAGCGTTACGGTTATTAGCTATACCTGAGATGCATGGGGTCTGTAGTTCTCTTGAAAGCGAGCCTGACATGGACTCTCTTTTCAGTGAGTCTGACCTAGGTGAGATTGGAATTGCGGTCTGCAGGTGCATTTTAACATCGTGGCAGGTTCACTTTAAATAGTGCATGTCCCAGCCTCCCAGGCAAGGATTTTGAGAATCGCCTGATTTTGGGTCGACTTTTTTAACTACTTTTGTGAGTTAACCACACTTACAATTTGAAGTGGTCTTTTAATTCCGACCATTGAAATAGATATAGGTTCTTTATGAACACCTCTGTGATTCTTAATAGCATATGTCAAACCAAAATCTGAATTGAGATATTGATTTAGAGCATTTAGCTTTTATCATTGTGGATGCTCTTACCTGCGGATGCTCTTGATGGAGCATTTCTGTTGAGCGATTTCATCTTCCTGGCAGTCCAAATAAATTGATGTATCTTTTATTCGGTTACTAGCTTTCAAGGATTCAGATTTTCAAGACCGACGAGAAGGATGCAGCCGTTTCCGTGACACTGCAGGATCACAATGCACGGATTACTTGTGTGAGGTATGAAGTAACTTGATGTCTCATTACACAACAAATATCATGTACATGTAGATGTGAACTTTGATGCTTTGATTATCTTCATCCTACTCGATAAACAAATTGTTTCGGTTTTTATACGTAATTCTGGTTCTGCGATGGTTGAAGTTTTCTATTTGATCTACAGATGTTTCCCACTCAATGAAACATCTTGGTTTCGAAGAAAAGGAGATGATTTAGTGGTAACTTCTAGTAGCGATCACTCAATCCGTCTTTGGTGGGAGGTAAAGATTCATTTGTAAGAATGTGTAGTGTGTTGTATGGTTCTTTTCATTCTATCATCTGAGGACGGAAAAGAGTCTCTAGGTTGGGATGTGGTGGACTGTCAATTATATGACATACATGTCCAAGATCCTCATCCTCATCTTCCGACTGAACGGTTTACTCTTGTTTATTTTAAATGCAGGACCGTTGTCAGCGATGCTTTAAAGGTCATAATGGGACAGTTACCACCATTGCAGATAAACTATTGGGTGATACTGACGTAAGAGTACTAGCAAGTGGAGGGGAAGACAAAACCGTACGTCTTTGGTCTATTTCTTCAAGTGGTAAACGTGGGCAACATGCTTTGAGAAAAACATTTTTTGGGCATGAAAGGCCAATTGAGTCCCTAGCAGTTCCAGGGTATGGCATTTATGCTTGTTTGGTGATTTATGTTCCGTGATCCTATCTCTTTATGAAACTGCAGTTTCTTACCATGTGATGCTGTAGAAAGAAGTTTCTGTGTTAAAAATGGAAAACCATCCCTTTAGTTAGGTGTGTGTCAGCATATTTATGTATTTCCAATCTATGTTTCTATTTTTCAGGCACAGTAATTCTCTCTTAGTGAGCATGTCCAAAGACGCTCTGGTAAGCCATATTCTTTATTTCAGTATAACTGGGTTTGCTGTAAAGTGCTTTAATCCATTGTTCCTCTGGCAGTTACCTCTAATTGTTAAAATTGCTCTCTTTCTTTTGACTGTCTTGTGTAGGTGAGAGTTTGGGATACAAATGCTACTCAATCAGGTTGTGTGGGAATGACTTCGATGGTTGGTTTGCCCATTGATATGCAATGTCATGAATCATTGTGCTACGTTGCTGCTGGTTCATCAGTTACAACAATTGACTTGAGAACAATGCGAAAGGTTTTCACTGCAGCTGTTCATCGACCAAAATTTTGCTCGTTCCAGATGCTTCCCTCCAAATCCTTAATCTGCACTGGTGGAGATGAAAAGTAAGAAAATTTTCTGTTTGAATAATCAAAATTTGGTACTCCCAAGTCACATAAAAAAAGCTTCTTTAGTATCATGATCGGAAACAAAGTCTTATCTTGCTATACAACTGTAAACTCCGAACAACAGTTTGTCTTATTATTCGATGTTGCTGCTGCAGAGCTATGCTATGGGACATTAGGAAAGCTTGTGAAGGGAAATTAGAACCAGTTGCCGTTTTGGGAGAACATGAGGGTCCAATTTCACATTTATACATGGATCCATACAAAGTTGTCACTGGAAGCCAAGTTGATCCTCTTATTAGGGTCTGGGAAACCAACACGGGTTGCTTTACAAATTCTTTCTTGTGTGGTGCAGACAATGAAAATGAATATGAAAGTGGTTGTTCCGTAATGGCTGTAGATGCTTGTCGTATAGTTACTGCTAGCTGTGGTGCGGAACCAGGACACATATGGCTCAGGAACTTCGATAATGCTGAAGTTCCTGTTCCAAGACATGAGCATGAAGAGAGACACGAGGATGAGTACTCTTCCAAATTTTGGGAGCCATCCATAGTTTAAGTATTACTGGAATTATTGACATTTATTTTTCCTGCCAAGTACATTATCATATAGCGTTGCTGAGAGTGCACAAGTGATTCCCCCGCTTGTGAGTATCTGCATTTTCATTTCTTGTGAGGAATTACATAATTTACATGTTGAATCGTACCTTAACAAAGTCTTGATCTCATCTGTTACATAGCTCATCTCAAGTGTGAACTTACAGCTGACATTGGTGTAGCCTTTTGATCGATGATATAGGACTTCAGATTGCGTTGCCAGTAGATCCATAACTTCATCTCCCAATAGAACCTGAGAACTGGCTGTAAGTGCAAGGGTAGCCGTGCTTTAAGCCATCTTCGAACTACAACTACTGTTTCAATGCTTGTCTGCTCCTAAGTTAGCTACGCGTGCAAGTCCCATGGCAGTGATGTGATCAGTTGCATCAAAGTTAACTGTTAAGACTTCGCTGTTGAAATTACACTTTTCATCTTGTGACCTATGATCCTAACCCTCTTATATAAAGTTGTTTAAACAGTAAGTAATACGCAAGAAAGAAACAGTTTAGATAATTCTTGGAACTCCAAAACTTTTTTTTTTTCCTTTCATTTCATTTTTGGTGGTGGATATGTACAGAAGCTGTAAGAAAAAAGACAAAAAAAAGGACAAAACCTAGAGTCCACGGACCCATGACAGAGAAGAGGAACAGAGAAGAGGACAAGGGGGGAAGAAAAAAAAAAGAAAAAAAAAAAAAAAAAAAAAACAGAGCCAGAAAAGCTCAAACATGGATAAAAAGATTTAAGGCAGGATGGCACAATCACTCCACGATTCTTGGACCTCTGTAGGGTGCTCCAACAACGACAAGGTTTTCAATTTTCTCTTTCTCTTCAAGCCACCAGTACCCATCCCTTTCTTCTTCTTTCGGCATGGATTCTTCGTCACCTATTTGAAGTAAAAAAGAAACATC
This sequence comes from Papaver nudicaule, assembly GCA_023529015.1. Taxonomy (NCBI): domain Eukaryota; kingdom Viridiplantae; phylum Streptophyta; class Magnoliopsida; order Ranunculales; family Papaveraceae; genus Papaver; species Papaver nudicaule. The sequence continues at coordinate 10,690 of JAJJMA010200663.1, read as the reverse complement.
AAAACCAGAAAGACTACCAACTTCTAGATATGTGTATGATATAACTAGAAAGGCCCTCCATTATTTCTTTGCCAAGTCCAATGCCAGTTAAAAAGGGGCTGATCCTCCACTACAGCCCATAATTTGTTCATCAATTGACGTGTGCAAATGTGTTAATGCAGTAGGTCGACAATCAATTTTTAGACAATGAACTTGAAAAATAAAGGCTACGTCCCCTGCTTTTAGGACATCAACGGTAAGTGATGCTGAAGTACATCCCAAAAATTGAAAAGAAATGACACACCTGCGAAACTGGCATATGGGAACTCCTGATAGTAGGTACAGTGCCGACCAGCAGCATCATTGTAAGGAGGTCCCAGCACATCTAGCACCGCACAGGATGTCAATGCAGTGAAGCAGTGCATGTTGCCTCCTGCAGCTGGGTAAAGTATGGATGTGTTGCATGGATCAGTGAAGACAGAATCTACCTGAACCTTTGCCAGCCGGATTCCAGGTGGCTGGCCTGCAAGCATTAACCAAAACAAAAAACAAGTTGAAGTTTGTGAATTTCTATTCTTCAAAAAGGAAGCAGAAAAAGGAAATGGAAAATGGTAGATCATGACATACACTACGTGGATCGTACAAAGATTCCATATTTATACGCTAGATCCTTAACCAGTAAACATGGGCGGCATGCATTATTATCTCACATGCTTGCTTTACAAAGGATAAAGTATAAACTAAAAACAAACAAATTTGGAATCATACTTCAAGGCATCGTAAAAGGCAATTTCAATGGTATTACACCATGGATAGCCAAATTAACAACCTAGGTGGACAAATGTGAAAAATTGGGCATCTGACTATCGCGGTGGAAGTACTAACGTGAGGCTAAGTAATGGCTTAGCGGCAGAGCTACGGCCGTGCTGTCATCTTATGACCACTCTATACTAGAAGACTAGCATTTCTTAAGATTTCTATTTTTTAATGAATATTTCATAGATAAGGGTCTCAATAAACACAACAAAATAGATTATTGTAGATATATCAAGGATACTACTTGTCTCTCACTATTAGAGTAACAACCAACTAACCCATTTACGAATATCAATGGCATCAAAGGAGTAAATATTAACTTCTGTAACAAGAATGCATCTACATGGTGCTTGAAAGGCTCTAAACCTTAAGGGCTTTTACATGGTTCGTTAAGATAAGTTAAATCGAAATGAAAGGGAAACGTACTGCTAAAAAAGTGGTTAGAAAAGAGAAGCTTACAGTGTGTTGGGTTGAGATTCTCTTGTGTGATACGGGGAACATCAGTTGCCCAGTCATACGATTTAATATGCATTGAGCCAAAGAGGAGCTTACTGAAAACAGTCATGCCTGGATGATTATGAAGCGGAATGACACCTGATGGTGGCAGGCAGAAGATCCCAATCTGCAAATAATAGAAATAGCTAGTAAGAGATTAGCAATAAAGTAAAACAATATGCACATCCTGAAATCACCAAGAGAAGCTGCTATACTGAGAAGTTGTCGCATTCATAGAGATGAAGATAAGTTATTAACGGAGATCCTCTGGTTTTCTTGAAATACGGCATGTCCTGAGTAAGACCAACATCTGCCGGCTTCATACCATCTACAATGACCAAAAAAAAACATATGCAAGCATCAGAGGGAAAGTTCTCAACTGTAAAGAGAGGGTTAAAGAGCTTACGTGTATAGTAAGAATCACATGCAAAAACCATGGTTAACGAACCTATGCGTAAGGTAAGAATCACATGCAAAAACCATGGTTAACGAGCCTACGTGTATGGTAAGAATTACATGCAAAAACCATTTTTCTTTCATATGCTTGCTCTATCAAGTTATCATGCTGGAATCTCTGTTTCAGTTTTAAAATAGGGCACATTCTTACACCAGAGCTGATTTTTTTTTTTTTATGTATTAAAGAGTTTTTATGAAATCTCCGAACTCCGGAGCAAAGACTCGGTCCAGCGACCTCAAGTACGAGAGCCGGAGCTGATATATATATATACACCCTATCCGACCGGGCATGAAGCCAGAAAATCTGATCTGATATGAGAACCGTTAATGAGGTAAAAGGTGAGTGTTTCTTTCCATATTCGATAAATGACAAAATTTAATATCCCATGAGTTTGGCGGCAAACCCAACTCCTTCGGATGATTTTACACCACGTGTCCGTGAATCTCTCCGGCTAACGATCCGTGTTTTGTCCGTTATCACCGGTTAACGGTTGTTTTGTTCTACCAGCTAACGGTATGGTAACAGAGAATAATCAAGTTCAATACGTTAGCAGGAAACGTGGCATCGTTAATCTAACCTGTCTCCTTGAATACCAGATTGCAATTATTAAGGAGGGAGTTCAGATCCCAATTATTAAAAACAACTCTACGCTTAGAAATGCAATGATCCCTAAATGTGCATTTTGCGGATCACAGAGAGAACCTCAGCCACTAAAAAAACACAACATGCACAGGACCAAAGATATTGAACTATATACCCGCAAATGTGCATTAATGAATCTGCCTTCGTCAACGCTAAAATTGCATGCAAAACATAGACAAAGCAATTTAACATCTTGGTGCTCAGGCATAACACATTCAGATGTGCTGCATAGTACATGCATACAGTAAAAACCGCAAGGAACAGAAGAACATAATTCAGTAAAACAAAGCTTAAATTCCTTGAGCAATGGTGTTTTTTTAATGAGCCCAACTAGTCAAAACCATACTCTTGATAGAAAATATGAGTTTACTTGGTCATATTGCAATGCATTTTTGTTATAGGATTGTCCCCAAGAAAGTGTAATCATACCGTTCTAACCACACAGTCATTCAAAATTGTCATGCAAAGAGCTCAAAACCTCAAAAACTGAATTCCTAACTAAACAAGAAGCATCCACATGGATCAAATTGGGAATGCAATATCTTATCCATTTCAAAAACCCAAATCAGAGATGTCCCGAAAGAGATTGAAAATCTTATCTTTTATAAACTGATTCGAACTTGCTCAATTGAATTACCAAAACCCCATGAATAAAAATTCATTTTCCAACACAATTCAACAGAAAATCAAACACTATGGAATGAAATGAAATGAAAAGTGCAAATGCCCAACCAAGCAAAACTAGAAAAGAGAAAGAGAGATTATTACCAAGTACCAAACGGAGACGTTCAACATCAGCGGGAGGTGGAACATAACCAGGTCCACCAGTAGCAAAGACTTCCTTGCAAGTATCAAAAAGCTTTTGCACAACGTTAGGCGGCATAGCTGCTTTCTTTTGACGCTTTCTGTTCTTGCCCCTTTTCTTGCTGCTTGATTCCGCTGGCAATTCAATATATTCTTGCTGCCCCTTTTCTTCTTCTATCAAACTCGCTGCAATCCTCATTCAGACAACAATATCAAAAACCGCCTGAAACAAAGAGGGATCGCGAAAAAACCTTGAATTGAGAACTGGGTCTTGGGAATTCTTCAAAATAAAAAAATATGTCCGTAAAAGAGACAAGTTTGGAGAAAAGTACTACTAGTACTGCTCTGAGAACTGGGTTTTTTTTTTTTTTTTTTTTTTTTTAATACTTAAATTCTTGTATTTCTGTAGAGAGAGAGGGAGGAATGTGGGGTGGTGGTGATGGAAGGGATCTTGTTTCCCTGTTGAGGATGACGATGGGATGGGTTTTAAGCAGAGGAAGGGAAACAGAGGGTTAGGGTTTCAAAGGGAAATGAAATATATTTGGTCTCTGAGAAAACCAGGGGCCATGCAACAACCATTACAGTGGGCTACTCAAACTGCCTTTCATTTGTTCTTACTTATTTTATCTACAGTCTCTCTCCTCCCTTCCTTAAAGCAAAACAACAAAAGTCTTTTCTTTGACTTTCTTTTTCCTCTCATCTCAATTGAAATATCCTATCCTTAAAAACCAAATTTATTTGGTAATAAATATAGATAAAAAAGAAATTAAAATTGAAATGATTTTTCAAATGATATTCTGCTCAAACCCTCACACTCCTCAACATCTCAATTCAGGTTCAGCATTGCCCCTAAACAGGTTCACTATTTTCTGGATATGGGGTTTAGATTGAGTTTTATGGTTCTTCTAAATTGGAATTCAACTCCAAAACCTTTTGCCTGAAGTTATAATTCGATTTCTCTCTCTATGCTAGTTGAAGGCAAGCTAGTCTGCGCTCATCTAAAAAGCGCCAAGTATTATCAGATGGTAATTTTTTGTTTTGCAATTTCTTATCTACGACTCTGCTGATTTAATTGATTTGGCGGAACCTCTTTCACTGTTTGCGCCTAACCAAAGGGCACAAGTAAGTTGACTTACCAAAAAACTTAAAACTCAGCCCTTGTTCAATCTGACGTGGAACTAGAAATTGTAGTTGGTTGCAAAATTTTAAACAAATAAATCAAAATTTTTTTTTTTTTTTTTTTTTTTTGAAGTTTAAAAAATTGATGTCATGCGGACATTCATTAGTAAGTGTGCATAAAATCAGACTCGGTTTTTGTATCTCTCGATGGGTAATTTTGTATGAAATATTTTTATTAAGTTTTTGTCGAGGTTATTTAGGTGATAAGGTCAACTAATTAAACATAATTAATCTTCTAATTATAGCGTCATCTGCAATACACGTGTTTCATCGCAGACATAATTTGGTGAGATACGATTCGATTATCCAGAAATTTGACAAACATAAGTTTAACGGATCGATTATCAGATTCTAACGAAAATCAACAGAAGTGCTGACACGTGTCTTGTTTGCACAGAAAATCTAAAATTGTTATACCAATTATAGAATGTACGAACTAAGAAAGGTCAATCTTGTTACTCCAGTTCATACTGAATTTCTATATTACCATCGTATACTACATATCGGCTTGAAATAAATTATTCGCATACTTACATCGAACTTAGGTTTATCGTATTTAATTTTAAAACCAACAAATAATTGTTCTTCTAAACAGATAGTTAGCTTCAGTTTTTGGACGACTATTGATTTATGTTCTGACAGTCTCCATCATAAATGAAACTACGAAAAAATATTGTGCAAGATCTAGTATATGCACGAATACACTTATTTAGAAAGTAGTGTCAAGATGCATTGTGATTGTGATTAATTCTAAAAAATGAGAAACTTATCAAAGTTAAACATATCAACAAGATGAAGTCCACCCTTCCAAATGGTTGATTGTGATATGGTTAATCTTTAAGGTATAACAACGAGTGAACAATAAAAATTCTAGAAATTATCATGTACTTTGTATATTGATTTTATTTTACTTTATTTATTACTTTATCTAATACCACATCAAGTTTGAACCCCTGCAACCATCTACTTTATTTATTAAATAACGTAACCAGTGTTACTAAAGCAAGAAATAATTTTTTTTTTCTGGTGTTGCCTAAACAAATATTAAGAGATGCCAATCATTTGAAAGTACAATAATAATTAATGAAGATGCAAACACTTGTGTCCATCACTTTGAAGTTCTTTCTTCTGAAGAAGCAGAAAGTTGTTTGGTGTCTTTTAAAGCATGTTGTTGAAGCTCGTCCATGGTATAGTGAATCTGATTTCATAGATTATATGGAACAGTTTACGCAGAAAATTTCGAAGGAAATACACGCACGGATGCTCCTTTTAAGGATATTGCTTTCTTTAGTTTTTCTTAGTTGCTTGTAATTTTGTTCTTCTTTTAGAACCTTTCACGAGGCTGCTCATGCCTTAGCTCAACGGGCGAAAATGAGAAGAACCTCTATGTTTTGCTCTAAGCCTCCAGTTTGGCTTCTGCCAACTATTGAGGTAGACTTCTAACCTATTTTCAAGCCCGCTTATGGAAGAAAAAAAATGTTTTTTTGTGTTTCCCATATTCTCGTATATACATTGATTGAAAGACAATAAAAATAATTGTGGAGTACAAAGATAATTTGGAACATTGTTATGTTTAGCCATCGGAATTTGTTTTTCTATTTTACTCATGTTTTCATTCTTTACATACCGAGTAACTATGAGAATATAAAGATAATTTAATTTGCTGAATAATCGTGGTTTTACTGTTAATTTTTCATTGTTGCACATGCATTATGCATGCCTGACATTCAAAAAAAAAAAAAAAACTCAAGGACAAAACCACCGAAATTATATTCTCCTCCCTTTTCTCCTCCTCTCAAACAATCTCAACCCAACATCTTGGGTACAAGTTCAGGTTCAGGTGCGTTCATCACATTTCAGATGTAGGATTTAGATTTTGTGAAAGAGAGAGGGAGGTGGGAGTTGTGGGAGCTAAATAGCATCACCGAAATAACTAAGCTCTAATATGTATTATTCATTAAAGAACGTATTTTTTTTCCATTTTCATTTTCTTTTGTGAAAAATTAAAATAATAGTCTTTCAAAACAAAAAATAAAAGAATACTAGACCGCCAAAATGATAAACACAGACTACACCAAGTACCATCCAACCAAAATGGGTTGTTAGGAATTAGGAATCTTTAGAGATAGAAAGAGAAAGTTTGATCCTCTTAACAATAAAACCGCTTAGCATTAGTAAAACGTTGCAAAGCGTATCATCATATTAGCAAAACAAAAAAAAAATAATGCATAGAGTTTGCTTTGTAATCTTCGAAGAATCTTTTTAATTCTAACCTCTGATCAGAAAATTAGTTGCGGTTTCAACAAGTGTTCATTTAGTCTACCTTCCATTTTGTTGTTTCCGTACTCCAATTATACCTTTTTCTTCTTAATTGTTTTCTAATTTTATCTAAACAAGCTCGGTTCTTTCAAGAAACTAGTAAACACCAATCCCCCCCCCCCCCCCCAGGAATTTTGTACTATCGAATTACATCCTAATGCAGTATTAAGACCCTCTAGATAGACGACATGAATACATTAGAGCCAAAACTTCCAATGTAACAAAGTGAGAATTAACAATGAAACAGGATAATGGAAAAAGAAAACCCAATCTAAGTGTTTAGGGTTCTTCCTCATGGTGGTCAAGAGAGAGTGACATATAACAATAATAATGAAAAAAAAAATTAGCCTAAAAAAAAAAAAAACAAGAGTCAAGAAAGTCATGCCACATCAGCGGTGGGTTTTAACAGAGGAGTTGACCGGTGGGATGAACATAATTACTGATCTAAAAAATGAGAAATTTATCAAAGTTAAACATATCGACAAGATGATGTTCATACTTCCAAATGGTTGATTGTGATATGGTTAATCTTTAAGGTATAACAACGAGAGAACAGTAAAAAATCTAGAAATTATCATGTACTGTGTATATTGATTTTATTTATTACTACTCTATATAATTCCAAGACATCTTTGAACCCCCACAACCATCTACTTTATTTATTAAAGAACGGTAACCAGTGTTACTAAAGCGAGAAATCTTTCTTTCCAGTGTTGCCTTAACAAATATTAAGAGATGCCAATCATTTGAAAGTACAATAATAATTAATAAAGATGCAAACATTGTATCGCCAATTCGCCATCTCTTTGAAGTTCTTTCTTCTGAAGAAGCGGAAAAGTTGTTTGGTATCTTTGTTAAAGCGTGTTGTTGAAGCTCAACTTCCTCATCTATAGATCTTATGGATAATTTGCCGCATAAAATTTTGAAAGAAATACACGTACGCATGCTCTTTTTAAGGATAGTGCTTTCTTTAGTTCTTCTTAGTTGCTTGTAATTTTGTTTTTGTTATAGAACCTGTCACGAGGCTGCTCATGCCTTAGCTCAATGGGCGAAAATGAGCAAAACCTCTATGTTTTGATCTAAGCCTCCAGTTTGGCTTTTGCCTACTATTGAGGCAGACTTCTAACATATTTCCAAGCCCCCTCTTATGGAAGAAAATTTTTTGCAAATTTTGCTTTTCTGTGTCTCCTGTATTCTCGTATATACATTGAAAGACAATAAAAATAACTGTGGAGCACAAATATAATTTAGGACATGGTTATGTTTAGCCACTAGAATTTGTTTTTTCTATTTTTCTCATGTTTTATATTTTATACATACTGACTAACTGTAGGAATACAAATATAATATAATCTGCAGAATAATCGTGGTTATAATGTTAATTTTTTTCATCGTTGCACATATATTACGAATGCCCGACATTCAAAAAAAAAAAGCGACATTACCACATAAATTCTATTCTCCTCCATATTCTCCTCCTCTCAAATAATCTCAACCCCACATTTGGGGGCCAAGTTCATGTTCGGTTCAAGTAGAATTCATCACATTCTAGATATAGGGTGTTTAGATTTGGTGAGAGAATTGTAGTACAATGGTAAAATCATTGGGTGATGATACCAGTGACCTGAGTTCGAAACTCGTTAGCACCAAAAATTCTTTACAGAACGGGGAAAAAAATGGTGAGAGAATGGGCAGTTGGAGTTGGGAGCTGAATAGCATCACTGAAAAACTAAGCACTAGTTACGTATTATTCTTCTCAAATAAACAAGGTATTTTTCCATTTTCATTTTTTTTTTCTAAAAAATTAGAATATTACTATTTTAAAATATAAAATAAAAGAAGACTAGACGGTCAAAATGAGAAACACGGACTAAACCAAGTTCAAGTACCATCCAACCAAACTGGTTATTATGAAGGGTTTAGGAATCCTTAGAGAGAGAAAGAGAAAGTCTGATCCTCCCAACAATAAAACCACTTACCTTTCAAAACCTGGTTTAAAACGTTGCAAAGCATATCATCATTAATGCATAGAGTTTGCTTTGTTATCTTCGAAGATTCTTTTTCAATTCTAACCTCTAATCAGAAAATTAGTTGTGGTTTTAACAAGTGTCCATTTAGTCTACCTTCCATTTTGTTGTTTCTGTTCTCCCATAATTATACATTTTTCTTTTTAATTGTTTTCTAATTTTATCTAAACAAGCTCGGTTCTCCCATAATTAAGATAATATATACTAACCCATAATTAGTGAAAGTATGATTTGATTACTATAAGAACCTTCTATTTAACAAGAAATTAATAAACTTTGTGAATATCAATCCCTAAAATTACTCCCCAAGTGATGAATAATAATGAGCTTATTAATCCCTAGAATTATTCCCAAATTGCTCCCTAAAATTACTCTCTGTAATAACAGTTATTATATAAGGATATTAATTACATTTGTTTGTGTCTTTTACCTCTTGCTTAATTATCTCCAAATGAAAAAATAATTTTTCACAGGACATGTCCCTTTATACTTGTGCAATATAATTTATCGCCCAAAACACGGGTGAAAATAAAATTTATCATAGATGAAACTAAAACTTATCACCGCGACACCGCTGAAAATATCACCCTAAAAACAAGTAAAAATAATAATGTATCACCAAATACAAAGGTGAAAAAATAAGTTATCAGCGGGAACATGCATAAAATTTTATTTTTCACGTGAAAGAATACAAGTGAAAAAAAGAAATTTTATTCAAACATTAAAGATAATTTTATTCAGTTTGATACCTCCGCCTCTGACTATACTCCTGCTAATTTTAATGTTATGTGGGGAGATGCTCTCCAAAGTACAAATCTCTTGCCCTCGTGTGTGGGTCCTCATCGTCTTAAAGCTTCTGGAAATCCTTCGCTGCTGAAGGAGTGTGATTGATATTTCGGTTACTAGTATTCCTGGTACTAAGGATTCTCTTTTTCCTGTGGAAAGAAGGATTCATCTGGATGATGACAGGCAGTGGATGCGAACTCCTTTGAAGATTACATGCCCTTGGTTTGATTGCTTCAATTTGGATGCTGCGGGGAATCGGGTGTTGAGGCTTTTGTCTGACCTTCCTGATAAGTATCGCGACTTTATTGCTTGGGTTTTTAATAAATCTGCTCCGAAGAAGAAAATTGTTGCTAAAAAGGCAGCAGTTAAGCCTGGAAAAAGTGGTGCATTTGTTTCAGAAAAGGATGGTAGTTCTGCTTCTTTGTCAAAGGTATGGTTTTTTAGTTTCTTTTGCGGATATGTTCTTGTGATCCTTAGTGTTCCCCCCGAGACCATAGTTTTGACAAGGGTATGATTTTGTTTTTGTCGGACTTGAGGAAAGATTAAGAGAATGCTCGTTCTGCCAAAGATCTTGCTGAGAAAACTCGGACTTTAGTTGATTCTTCATTGACTAAGGAGGTTGAAAAATCTAAGTGTAAGTCTGTTCCTTGTTTCCCCTTCTTTTTATCTTTTTGTTTTTCTTCTTGATTTGTACTTCGGGCGTTGAGAGTTTGGTATTGCTATCAGTCTTTGGTTCCCATTTTGAAGATCTTCGTGTTAAGTGCGTCGAGCTTCATCGAGACCTGTGGTATTCTCAGATAAAAATTTATAAGTATCTAGCCTTGAACCGTGGAACCAACTGGAAATTTCTCGCTCTCATAATATCGAGGTAGTGTTAGGACATTGTCCGGTCAAACCCACTAGCGTTGGTATGTCAAGCTAGTTGTCAGTTTTCGGTGTCAAAACTCAATTCTTGATTTAGCCTACTAGAGTTTAGATTTCGGAATTGGGATATAGACAAAGTAGTAGAGACCTTGAAGACGAAGACTGTGAAGACAAAGAAGACATCAATTATTCTTCATCGACAAAAGGTTAGTAGGAGTTATGACTTTATGGAAATTCTTCTATTCTACTTTCTCTATTCTTTCGAAATATAGTCGACTACTTTAGTAGTGATAATAGCGATTGAGATCGTATTCTTGTCTAA
>JAJJMA010200661.1:14821-33095 GCA_023529015.1 Papaver nudicaule | reverse complement strand
CTTGACATACCAACGCTAGTGGGTTTGACCGGACAATGCCCTAACAAGCATCACCATTAATCCATTATCTGAAAGTAAAGTTCCATTCTCCAGCCATGTTTTCATCCTTCTTCCAATCAAATTTAACCCATCGATTGTAACTCAGATAAATCAAATCCTAATCCAACAAATAGATACAAAACATTAAGACGACACCCAAAATCGAAAATAAAGAAACATAAATCAACTGCAAAATTTACACTTTGTTGAAACATTCATATCAAAACCCCATTTCTTATACATACCATTAACATAAAAGCAGACCCAATCATGAAACATTCATATCAAAACCCCATTTCTTATACATATCATTAACATAAAAGCAGACCCAATCATAGCAAACACTATCTGAACAAAACCTATATCTAAGGCAGCATGCAAACCCAAAAGAAATGCATTATGTTGATATCTAGAGCCTTGACCAACTTCAACTTCAACTTAAGAATCACTATCACAGTTGAAAGCTTACATGAGTGTGAACTTGTACACATATGCAATGCTTATCTCTACTATAACATAAGTTACAGAGAGATGAAGACTAAACCATTTAAATACTGAACACAGAGTCCTAATTTTTTATAAAGAATAAAAGGTAATTTTGCTAAAGGAAAAAAATAGAAAACAAGAAATCCTTGTAAACCAGTGCAGCCTACAACATAAACATGATATTTTACAAATTAATCAAATCAGAGAACGGGAAAAAACGAAAATCACCAGATTTTACCCAATTTTGAACACCCCTAATTGAGAACAACACCAGATTAACAATCAATTTGGAGTAAAAATAAAACAATTGATGCGATAGATCTAATAATCACTCATTTTTTAAGCCGAAGTTGATACTGAAACAGTCTGATCACCTGAATACTTTTGACCTCCTCCATCATCTTCTGATATTCTGCAGTTATGGATCTCAGAGATAATCCATGGTGTTAGTGGTGGTGGCTGGGTATACGAACTACGAAGAACAAATCAGTGACTGAGGGTTGTAGAGAACAACAGACTTGTATCGACTTAATGATTCCATTAATTTAGCTGCGAGAGCAGCGACTGCAGTTTTTTTAGGGTTAGAGAGCAGAACGAGAGGCAAAGAGAGATAACGAGAAAAGAAAGTGAGGTGAAGTGATAACCCTAGGGTTTGGTAATATAATGATTTGGACGGTGAAGATTCAATTTGTAAAGGTGAAATGATTTGGACGGTGAAGATTCAATTAAGGAGGGTCAAATGATTGGCAGACTTTTTCTACGGTTTCATCATATCCGTCTCAATAGTTGGCTATTTTCTACGGTTTCTTTATTTCCGTCTCACTCTAGGCTAATTTCATTATTTCAGTCCCAATGATTGATTAGCTGCTCTTTTACATCTACTTCTCAGTCCGAACTAGTCTTCCTATTAGTCATCCTACTACTAGACTATTTCTACGGAAATATTTCGTCTCACACTCTCAATTTCCTACTACTAGATTGTTAAATGTTGTCCAAATGATTGCCTGAATGGAATTTAAATTTAGATCTCAGTAGTCTATTTTTTTCTACGGAATTGGGAAAACCGTCTCAGTAGTCTATTTTTTTTTACGGAATTGGGAAAACCGTCTCAGAACATAGTAACAAAAGTGTATAAAATTTATGGATATTGAGAATCGAACCCATAATCAATTGACTACTAGCCAACCACCGAACCACTAGGCTATCACCGCAGTTGTGACACGATACAATGTTTAGTTTCATATAATGTATTGCTTCTGCTACACAATTTTACAACCAAACCATGTGTTTCCTACTTGGCCTGTCGCATTACTGTTATGCAACTCAGGACTCATTACAGACTCTGAGCAGTGTTCATTAACATAATGATAAACAAAATAAATAAGCAAGAGATTGCAATTGTAAAGATTTCCAGACCAAAGGAATCAAAGTGAGTAACAATTCTGGTCTCAAACCATATTAATTTGGCTCAAACTGTGTTACAACGACGCGACACGCACAAAAACCACGAGGCCAACATCCTGGATTCATTCTGGACACTCTTAAAAAGACTAAATCCGCACATAATACTGCACATTGGCAACAAGAATGTTAAAACTCAAAAGAGTTTCATCAACAACATACTCTCACCCATATGGCTAGAGATGTAAACAAAGTCATCACCACAGCTCTCACCCATGGCTCACCTACATCGGTCAAAACTGCAGCGACTGGCATTGCAGATGAAACGTTATCTTTCTTCTTAACAAACTTTGCGAAACAGAATAATCCTACAAGGAACACCCAAAAGAGTGTTTCGGGTATGAAACTCTTCACAGCTGCTAATCCAATAAAGCCATCCACATATATGAGATTGACAATTTATGGAGTTTGGTACCGGAGCTTCTGCAATCGCTAGCACTGCTGATGTTAAGAGGATGATTACCGTTAGCTCTGGAACAGGGGTTGCTGCAACTATATCCGAGTACATGTATCGAACACTATAGAGTGATGTCTCAAAAAATCCAAGAACTGCAGTGATTGGATCACCAAAGAAATGAAATACAATAGCTAAGGCAAGGTTTGAAAGGTAAGCGGTGAAGTTGGCAATGCCCACAACAGCTTTATTCCAGTTAGAAAGTTCCCATAACACCGACCGCCATGCGTAAATGAGGAATGCCAAGGCTGCTGCCAATTATAGCAAAGTAGACAAGATCAACTCATGTTCACAAAGCAACCGAACTAGATTACCTGTTCATCACTACCAAGTTAAGTAAAAGACACACAATATCAACAGCTAGTTTGATATGAAACACGATATCCTAGGGAACCAGGAATTGGTACAAACAGAGTCTGTACAGTCATATAAAAAAATGACACGAGGTCCATAAGATATAAATCTCCCACACTCATTTATGTGAAACTTACAGAGCAATTGTGAGTTTGCTGCAACTAATTCTAGAGCAGCATAAGCATAATTATCCATGTAAGTCTACAAGTGCAATAACATAACCATTAAAAGGACATCATACGCAATTTACTACATGGTGTCTGCTCTTGGAAAGTTGTCTACACGCAAGAGCGGTCTGCCCGAAGACACATGTGTGTTATGTTAAATGAATGGTATCAGGACTGCACTGTTTTACTCTCTTAACGATTAGTTTGCTAGCATTTATTTTCTGAGCATGAGGTCCTAATAAGTATTACAGCACAAAAAGTTAGAAACTTACGAATCTTTTATCATAATGGTAGCCATCAGTGCTCAATCTTGTGTATCTGCGATATAAGACCAACGTAAGGCTGCTAATGCTATTAGCTGAACATGACACTTCTCTAGTGCAATATAGGGATATTTGTCCTGGCTTAGCTAAATTTCAATCATATGTCAAGATAGGAATGACAATAACGGTTAAATGACAGAAGGGCAACACAGAAAACAATACGATCAATACAGCTAGTTTAAATCCTCTTTAATCTACGTCGAAGTTACTCAAACTTCATGACATATTCTGATTAACCCGCGGACGAAAATAACATGTAAAATATCTAGTTATTGGATCGGCACAATGTTCATTACCCACATAGGTTGATTAATCAATGCAACAACAAATCTGATAAACAAAGATAACAGAGTTTTAAGTTGCACATATCATGCAAACAGAGTTTCACTTAGTCAGATAACTCAACAGAAAGAGAAGTGCCGCAGTGCCTGAACATACTTATGTTAACATCCATCAATTGATTGGTTGCAGTAATCATGATACGATTTCTAAGATTCTCACAATGTTTTGGTAAACAACGATTATAAGGGAAACTAACATCCCCTCGCAAACGTGTCAGCTGACTTTGAAGAAGGCACGGCAGGATAGTACTAGGAAATGCTAAACAACTGGAGGATGTTGAGGAAATAACTAGCAAATGTTAACAACCGGGTCATATATGATTCAAAATTCTGCTGCAACCATTCCAACAAAGCAATATGTAGTCAGTTTCTAAAAATGCCTTACCCTCCATAACCAGCATTCATATCCATTACGTTCCAAACAGCCGACCGGTTGATAGCAAGGCCACCCAAGTATACGTCCCATACAAGTGCATACCAGTGCTTAGCGTCCTCGTAAAATATTTCCTCAGCACTTGGTTCCAGACTAGCAGGTCTGTTGCTCAGCCTTTATGGCCAGGGGGAAGGCCACTTGTACTCTCCACCCGAGTTAACAACTGGAAGTTGGGGAAGACAGCTTTCAAGGGGTGTATACCTGCCTCAGAAACAAAACGACATGAGTTGATTATAAGAAAAAAATCTTAAAATAGTACAAATTGATGCCTTCAGATTTAGTAATAAGTACCAGGAAGGTTTTCGTTTCTCCAATTGATGACACAATGGAGGTTCATTCAATTTACGTTTTTCATAGCGCACATTAGAGACATGCTTTTGATATATTACAAGTCCAATTCCAGTTGCATCTACTTCTTCGCTACAACCTTCCAGCAAAGGGATTCTGTCAACGCTACCATGGCTGCAGTGAGCATAAAAAGATGAGGAAAACTCATGAATAACTAAATCCTTAGTACGATGGTTAGGCAACCAAGATTCTTGAGTTTTCAAGCAACAACCCCATCTGTAAATTTTCATGAAAAGCTTTAACTAAGCGAGCTAACAGAGACTTGAATTAAACCTATAAAAGAAGCTAATCAGCATAAAAACAAGCACTTAATCTGCAAAGCTAAACCAGGTCACAAAAGAAAGGCAACACAGAAAACAATACGATCAATTGATATGAATCAAAAACTACAGCTAGTTTAAATCCTCTTCAATCAACCCCAAAATTACTAAAACTTCTAACCCATGTAGTTAAATTCACAATTAAAGTCAGATTCAAGTCAATTCATTGAAAACTCAAAGAAGATATTACAACAAAGATTGTTTTACTTACCCCA
This sequence comes from Papaver nudicaule, assembly GCA_023529015.1. NCBI lineage: Eukaryota > Viridiplantae > Streptophyta > Magnoliopsida > Ranunculales > Papaveraceae > Papaver > Papaver nudicaule. The sequence continues at coordinate 28,154 of JAJJMA010200661.1, read as the reverse complement.
TTGCCACGAACATATCCACCACCAATCTTCTTATTACACTTGATAGATTTAATGAAATTCTCCCCAAAATACAACTAACTTTCTCGAGATTCGATCTCTTTCAGAAACTTCACTAATTGTCAACCTAGAAATCTAGAAAATCTCAAACTTTATTTCAATTAGACAACACTAATTCCATCACCAACCTAACAATTTCCACCTCCCAGAACAAAATCAAGAATACCCACGAACCAAACACACCAAATTAATGGAAATACCTAACATCAGACCTAAAACTCAAGGTAACGAAAGTTTGATGGAAATTCAAGGGTTCTTTCTCTGTTGTTAATGGCGGAAGTGAAGAAAGACGAGAGTTTTTGATGAGAGTTGGAGATGCTGAGGTGTTAAAGTTTTGGGTTTTGATTATTCAGAAAAGATAAAACGATTTTGATTTGATTTTCTGATTTTTGATAAGGAAATCAAGAGTTATATCTTCTTGAATCTGTTAGGATAATAGAATCGGATGAGTTACGATGCTGGGGGTGTAGTTTTATGGGGAGTGATTTTCGGGCGGATCCAGTAATTGTAGAGGCTAAAAGAGGAAGATCGCGTAAATGAGGAGGATTACTTAGTCATTCCACCCTGAAATCTCGGTCAAAAGTAACATATCCTAATTATTGCAACCGGCAATAATGTTAAGAGTGCAGTAACAACGTGGGCCAGTTACTGAAAAAGAATCTGTTGATAATGCTGCTGTTGGTAATTCTTCAATTTCGTGTAGTGCAAATCCTATTTTTTAGGCCATGGCCTAGCGCCATGGCCAATTCCTAATTTCTAGGCCACGACCAATTTCCGTGGCCAAGTCCTATTTTTTAGGCCATGGCCTAATGCCATGGCCAATTCCTAATTTCTAGGCCACGCCCAATTGTCGTGGCCAAGTCCTATTTTCTAGGCTATGGCCTAATACCATGGCTAAATCCTAATTTTTAGGCCTTGTGCACACCCTGATTTTTAGGTTATAACTTGGAGCCATTCACAAACCCTGATTTTTAGGCTATGGTTTCATTGGTTTCATAACGTTTCTATTTTTCTAAACAAATTCGGAAATCTGACAGATCACGAAAAACTGTAAATAATACGAAATACGGTCTAATCCTTGAGGAATTAGGAAAAACTTCCTTCATAAAAGTTGTTCCTCTGTAGGTTTTCTATAACATACTAAAAATTCGTGATTTTAGAGCATATGGGCTGACTAGGGCGATTTTTGGACTAAGTGATGTGTAAACTGTCCACGTCCCCAAAAATCCCATGACTAATTCCATATTAAGCGTACTACACTATGTGATATAGCTTATTACCATTACTTTACCATACATTTTAGGTCTTGAATTGATAATGTTCATGCATTCTTGGTTATGGTTACACTACGTTAGCATATCCTAACTTTTCTCCTCAGTATGGACTTGCTTCTATACTCAATGTTATATTGCTCAATCATGGCTCATGGCTATGCCTTATTATTATTATTTTAGGCATTCTTATGCCTCTACTACTCAGGTAATTGGTGCTCTATACGCCACAAGCTAATTTCCTATGTTTATGGCATATGGAAAGTCATACTTACTTGACCAATGCCACAAAGGGTTGCTGAAATCCCCTCAGTCTAAATGACGATTGCATAGTTCAATCCTTACTCCTTAGACTATTCTTATTGGTCTAAATGGTGATTGCCCGGCTCAATCCTTACACCATTCTGAGAGAAATGGCCCATCTCCAGAAAACCCGAAAAGAGATACACAAGCTCATCGCTTAATTCTCTATTTTACATGCAATGTCCTAAGTTTACCAACATATTAAATGGTACGACTTGCACCTAGTCAGCTTTGAATTAACAAATATTAAATACTTAACAAATCTTACGAGAATCAAGTAAGTTACATGGGGGGATATTATTTAGCGTTTTAGTTTGGCGGTCTACGACACGTATGATTGCAACGGCACCATCACTCAACGGGAAAAAAACTAAGTCCTGTGAACGTTGCTAGGAAAATGGGAAGTGAACGTGGGTTGTTAGTCTTTCCTAATTATTAGGCATAAGATTCTTAACACGTTTTCCACTCACTCCACTCTCCCACTCTTCCACTTCTTACGAGATCAGTTGGAATTCTATTGCTATAAATAGGTCACTCGACCAGTTTGGAAATCAATTCAATCATCTCATTCACAATTTATTCAATCATCTCATTCAATCAATTCAATATACTAGTGAGAACTGAATATCCATCCTAGCTTACTTAAGCACTATTTTAACAACTTAATTCACAACAACATTTATATCAAATTCTCTAATCTCATCTTTCTCGGCTTCCCTCCCTTAAACCAGCCCTATTTCCTCTTTTTATAACTGAAGCAATACTCGAACGACCATTTCTTGGTTTAGGCGAGTCTTGTTCGATCTTGACCTCTCGAATACCAATACAACTTCACACTTCACCCCTCAGATTCTCTTAATTGTTTTACACCTAAAACACTTGGATGTTCTCAAAAGAAGAATTATTCTCTTCACTTCTGAGTTTGATGTGGGAATGAAGGTAGCTATGTGGAATACATCACATGCTTTATTAGTTATGAGGCATTCTGGTTTGAAGGTCAGGAAAGTGTAATGACGAGAGTTGTATAAATTTTTTTTAATTTGCCTCAGGAAAACCAAATTACCATATGTTGTGATGGTGCATCAAGAGGTAATCCTGGTGATGTTACATATGGTTTCATAGGCAGAAATAGTATTAGTGAATGTGTCATTGCGACATACATGAGGTTGGGCGTTGCAACAAACTATGTATATGAAATTTTGGCAGTGATATGTGTTAATGAGTGGGTTGTCATGATTGGTTTCAGATAGGTTTGCTTTAGGAAGATTATAAAATTGTGGTGGTTTCTTTCAGTGAAAAGAAGATATCATCGTTTGCTATTACCAGATGGACAAAATTTTGTTATAGTGTTCATAGCTGGAGTTTTGTGCATAGTTACATAGAAGTAAAATAATCGGTTGATAGCTTAGCTAATGGGTGCAACCTTAGCGAGAGGTGATTTTTTTATTTTTTTTTATTTAAATTTATACTAGGCCTACCTTTTTGAGTTGTATAGAAATGCCTGATAAGGCATATTACAGATTCTATAAGTTCTTTTTTTTCTGTCCATCTGTCTTGATATAGGCAATTAGCGAGTACCAACTTTTAGTGTAGGTTTTTATATTGATTTAATAAACTTTTTTTTTATTGAGCAATTTTTCCCTCGACATCCTCCTATTGATCTACAGTGGAAATCTCGACACAGATTGAGCAACAAGGGAGACCCCAGGTTTTGCAGGTGCTGACTATGTGTTACAGAACTGTATCTCTGTTACTATTACAGAAGAATTCATGGCTGTTCCAATGGCCTTCAAGAAATTATTGAAATGCAACCTTTGCACTTACACCTGTAAATGGACTCAACAAATCTATACAAATGGCTAATGCAACTCTAAAAAACCATCACTTCCCTTGCCAGTTATAACTTTTGATTGATGGCATTCTATCACTGCTGCACTAAACATTGTATGTGAAAAATTATCATATGTTGTGATTGGCAATCAAGAGAGAAATTATCATATGACCTTAACTGAAATTGAAACTATTGAATCATGTATCGCTTAATCGTGTAGTTTGTTTACGTTAAAAGTTAGTTTTTTCTTTCGTGAAAAAAGAAAAAAACAATTACCATTAGGCTTAGTCTTATGGGGTACTAGATTGGCTACTACTACTACCAAAAGCGTGGTGTATTCTAGTAGTACTACTTCTCTCTCCTAGCATTTGGTAGTAGCTCAAGTAGTAGCTAGATTGATGCGCTGAACCGTTCAGCGCTGAAAAAGTGAGAAAACGCTGAACCATTCAGCGCTGAAAAAATGAAAAAACGCTGAATGGTTCAGCGTTACATTTTTATCCGTTGAATTAATTGTCATGCTTTGATCTAATGGCTGAGATTTCTCAGCGCTGAATGGTTCAGCGCTGAGCGCTGAATGGTTCAGCGACGTGACGTCCAATCTTTTCATACCATAAGAGCACCCCTACCCTGCTATCTGACGTGGCTGTCCAATCTAGTATAATTTGGACAGTTGGACACCATAAGACTAAGCCTAATTTGGACAGTTGGACTAAATTTTGGATCTAGATTGGACACCATAAGACTAAGCCTAATTTGGACAGTTGGACTAAATTTTGGAACTATTTGACAGGTGGGTAATGTTGGCTATACAAGGCGCCAACTTGTAGCGGCAAATTTCCCAATCATTTTGGCGCGAAAATGAGATCTAGTTTCAAAATTATTCGCATCTTCCCGCGAAATTACTTTATATCTACATTTCAGTTCCCCTTTACCCTTCTGTTCGATTTTCATCTCGAATCAAAACCCTAGAACTAATCACCTCGATCCAAATCAGCGAAATATGGATATCACACAACTTGCAAAGAAACTTGGTCTCTCAGATAAAAAACATATAATCCGTAAAGCCGAAGAACTTCGCCGTCTTAGTAACAATTTGTTCGATTCATCCGTAATCGGAGTTGTAAGTATATCTTCATCTTCATTTTGGGTTTTTACATTAGAATTTTTGACTGAAATTTGATTGTTTTTTGTAGGGCGAGATCTGTAAAGCTGTGATATGTCTGGAAATGGCTGCGACTAGGTTTGTTTCTCTAACTAAACCAATTAGGGTTTTTTTTAGTCGTCATTTGGGGATGGTTGATTATTGTTATCAAATTGGTGTAGATTTCAGGCTTTATTCGATCGTCAAATTGCGATTAAGCTCAGTGGGATGTCTGAAAAGGCATATACTAGATCGTTCCACGCAATGCAGAACGGGATAGGTGTTAAGTAAGTTCTTTTCTTTTAACTTTACCTATGGGTATTGTTGTTTTAATAATCCGATGATCTCAATAATGGATTGTACATTATGTAGGAACAAGCTAGATGTGAGAGAACTAGGGATTCAATTTGGCTGCGTGAGATTAATTCCTTTTGTTCAAAAGGGGTTGTCTAAGTAAGGCTCACTTCTTCTTTTATCTGTTGAATTTATTTTTTCAGTAAAATTTATTGCTTTTGTTTGCGACATTGGAATTAGATTGAGATTTCTCTTGATTGAATCACGGAAAATTGATGCTATAAATCTTCGGTTACCTTTCATTTTGAATCTCAAGTTGTTTCAGACACTACTTACCACCCATATTCTCTTAGTTACCCTCATTGCATTATTTGAATGGTTAAGTTTTTTTCTGAAATAAGTTTTTACGCACTAAGGAAGACTACATCCTGATTGTACCAGCAAGAGTAATAGCTCGTAACCCACACCTCTATTTTGTCTCAGAGGTGTGGGTTACGATTATGTGACACCCTTTTGCTACAAGATTTTCATGCCAATCGTAGTTAACAATTTTAGCTTTCAGGTACAAGGAGCGATTTCTCGCCTCATTGCCAGCTTCTCGACGTGCAAGTGCTGATTTTACTCGGCCTGTGTTTACGGCAGTTGCTTTTTATTTGTGTTCAAAAAGGCATAAGGTGACTATAACAACTAAACTAGATTTTAATGTGGTGGAGTGCCTGGAATTTGTGAGGATAAATTCAGATCATTGACATCTACTAATGGTTGAACTGATTTGCAGCTTAAAGTTGATAAGGTCAAGATGATTGACATTAGTGGCACTAATGAGAATGAATTCAAAAGTGTAAGACATGCTCTTACGAACAATGGATTGTTGTCATTGCTCAGTTCCATTTCTGATACCTACCAATATTGTCATATGCAATTGCAGGTTTCAGCATCCATGGTGGACCTTTGCTTTGATGTTTTTGGAAGCTCTAGGGAAAAGAAAGACGCAAAGGATGTAAAAGGGCATAGAGGTAATACCTGCTTTGGACCATTTGGAACTTGTTTATGCTCAAGCTTTTCCTACTGCTCTTTTTAATTTCATATTTGGAACAGAACTACTTGATGTATTACCTGGCAAGAGGAAACTTGAGGATGATGGTGATGTATCTGAAGCTTCTTCCATAGATGATGAAGATGGACTTGAGGTATTTATGCCAGCGCTTACTGTTTTACCCTTAAACTTCAAATAGCATGGCTTCTTTATTCAGTAGAATGGCTTAGCCTGTCTGGCAATGACAACATCTTCATTCATGTCATTGAGTTATAGAAGTATTTATTGTGCCTGCCTTTATGTCGGCAAATGGTTTCTTCTGCCTCAATGTTGCTGGAAAACTTGCTTCCGATCCATAGAACGTTGTCCAGTTTATCACACATGTTGTGTCTTGAGGATTGTAATGGATATTGGTGCATCACATGTTACCAATGTAACCAACATGATTTATTGCGAGTCTGCTACCTATGCTTGACAATTCTAGTAACATGTGAGCTTCCTTGAACCTTCTTAAGACAATAGGATGATCACAGATGAAATAACACAATAATTTGATAGCTGTCTCTTGAAATCATTTCCTCTTTGAAGTTTTAGGAATCATTGCTGTTCAACAATTCCCATCATATGTGCTAAGCTTAATTAAGAGACTCAACACTGCCGTTTGCTTCACGACTAGTTATTGCATTACCCACCAAACCAAGAACTAGCAATGTTGCATTACTTGTTGCAAACAATCGACGAGTACTCTCTATCCTTGGGTTGGATTATTCAAGTTTTATCTTAACATTTGGTTTAGCATTACCTGTTTACCATTTACCAGTACTGATAAATTGTGTGTATTTTTGCAGCTTCCTAGCTACAAAAGGCGCAAAGTGACTGAGAAACATGAATACGAAAATTGGAAATCTACTGTCATTAAATCCAACCGCCAAAACAAGACAGGTGCATATTTGGATAAAGACATTCTATTTCATCTCTCGTTGTTCTAATTCTTGAATCATGAATATCTCCATCTAGTTTTTTGTTAAACGTTCATTTTATCTAATGACAGTTCCCACTAAGCAGAAGATACAAGCTCAACTTAATTTTGCCAAGAAAGCTTCAAACTCGAAGAGAATCTCAGTAGATTGGCCAGGACCACCAAAACCAGATGCAAAAGATGATCGCGTGTAACTTATCATTTTTGTTGTTGTTTTTCAAACCAAACCTAAACATCATTTAGCTTGAATTTGAGCTAGAGTTTCAGTTGTAGCAGCTGCATGAAACTTAAAAAATCTGGATATTATTTTTTATTTCATCTTTAATTTATGTCACATTTCACTTTTATGAAGTTCACTCTTCAATTTATACATGTACAGATTCTAAAATTTTATCGACAATCAGTAACGTGAATTTTTGAAGCATGGATAGTGGAGCTTTCAAGGTAGCACTAAGAAATAGAGTAACAGAAAACGGAAACTGGATAATGTTACAATGTAATCTGTAGATGATGTTTTGAGCCAGGCTCTTCTTTTACTATGCTCTTGTGCCAATTGAATGAAACACCCTTTTATAAAATGGAACCTCGTAAACCCTGTACATAGAAAATGCTCAAGTAGGTGTAATATGCCCCTTTACAATGACCTAGTTTTGTTCGTTGTAACATCAACATTATCTAACCTTCATCATATAAAGACGATTTAGACATCACCTAATCAATTACTTCATCTTGCTCAAACTCAAAAAGTCAGAATTCATGACCACGCAAGACAGCCGAGTAGGCGTAGCTCTTGGTAGAATTCGAAAGTCATTGTCGACAACGATGACCACAAAAGACAACAAATTACAGTAGCTTAGATTCTAACACCTCGTTCAGTTGGGTGATTCCTGGGAAGGAATCCAATTCATTGAACCGAACATGACAAACCATCGTTCTGTAATCAAGATTTTGGATCCTAGGAATCCAATTCCCTCAAAAACAATAGATTTCCATTGCATTGGGCTAGTAGTGCAGTGGAATTGGATTCTTTGGTAAAAACAAAGGCAATTGAAGTACTTCAACCAAACATTAGTTTTTGAAATTAGAATCTAATCCTTAAAATTAGATTACCCCATAATTGAATACCCAAGAATTTAATTCTTCCAACCGAACGAGGTGTAAAGTTAATAATTTTTCAGTTAAAACTTAAAATGATTTACAGAACTAGCTCTAGCTCCATGAGATTCTTAAAAGTACTAATTAAGAATCGGTCAATTATAATGTACGTAATCCACAAGGACTAATCAAGATTCTTATAAGTACGTATTGACAAAGGAACTTTCCCATTTCTTATTCAATTAATAAAATTATGAGAAATTTTGTAAAAGGGTCACAGATTATGACCGGCTTTAGGATTTGGGTCGTATATTTATCCAATTTAGGATTTGGGTCGCTTGACCGTCTGTCAACCAACGGTCAATGTCAAACCGTTACTTTATAATTACACATTTGCCACTCCTTTAAAAAATAATTTTTTAATTAACTTTTAAAAAAAATAATAATTTTTGAAAATAATTTTAACATTTTAATTTTAATATTTATTGTAATTAATTATTATTTCTTAAATTAATTATATTTCTTAAATATTTTAATCATTGTTATAATTTAAAATTTTTCATTATTATAATAATTTTTTGATTGGAATTATATTTTGAAAAAAATTATTTATATAATTTTGTTTGAAAATAATTTTTAATATTTATTTAAAATTTATATTTAATAATTGTAATATATTTTCATCTAATGACAAAGATACTTAGAAAATACTTTAATTTCAAATTAATATTAAAATCAACATTCTTGTTTACAATAAATATTAAAAATTAATTTAAAATAAATAGTTAAAATTATTTCAAATGAAATAAAAAACAAAAAATTATTTTTTTTCAAAATTTATTTTCAGTAATTAAATTTATAATAATAATTAAAAGTTAAAAGATTATTTTTTAAATTTAGTGGCAAATTTGTAATTATAAAGTAACGGTTTAACTTTGACCGTTGGTTGACTGACGGTCAAGCGACCCAAATCCTAAATTGCATAAATATACGACCCAAATCCTAAAGCCGGTAATAATCTGTGACCCTTTTACAAAATTTCTCTAAAATTATTAAAGGACGAAACTAAAGATAAGGTTCTTATTGATACACGATTAGACTTTAGACAACCTAACCAGTAACCAATTGACTTTTCTTGTCTTGACTTTGATTATTCTTCAGTGGACTAACAAACATGTGGGTGGTGATGTAGCTCACAAATCATCGGATTTGAAGCGAAACACAAACATCAAGTTGCTCAATCATACAGTCTAAGCTGTCCGTCTCCCACTTGAAGTCCAAACATGTTTCATTTCACAAAATTGGTCTAAACCGTTAGGTGGGACCGTTAACGGGTATGTCTCCGAGTTTGACTGTATTTTGATGAAGCTTCCACGTTGGACCGACCTTAAATTCTCTCCAAAGAACCTAGATGACAGTCGTGAAACTGGGAAAAATTGCGCCCATGGGAATGAAATTTCTTAAAGAGAGAGTTTAACACTTGAAAATAGAGACCACCAATTTGATCGAATTTCATCATTTTTTTTAATTTTATTTTCCTCCGGACTCATATTTAACCATATTTTTAATGGTGTGAGTGCTAGTATGGTCATGGAAGTGTGTGAGTGTGTGAGCAAGTGTTGTGCACGTGTGAGGCTTGTGAGTACGGTAAATCAGTGAGTGAGTTGAGAGTTAGTCTATCGAGTATATATACTCGTCATTACCCTGTAAACAGAATAATCTTTCAATCAATCTATTCAAACCCTTCACCAATATAGACATCAGATTGTCATCATGGTATCAGAAGGGTCAAGCCTCACGGCGTTGATCCTTGGGAATTTTCAGTCCTAAAATTCATTCAAATTAGGGTTATATATTCACATCTTCTGCTGCTACTTCTGCGATTTCGTCGGATCTGATACGTTGCTACTGCTTGATTGCGTCTGGTTCTCGAAGATCTCCTTTGCTACTTCATCAGTTTTCAAGAGTTTTCAAGTGAATGAATATGTAAAACAAAGTTTACACGACATTCAATATGCCGACTAAGAAAAAGGTTCACAAACGACATACCCGTTTGTAGTAAAAAGTGAGCCTTGACAGTAGAGAATCAGAGCGGAGACAAAAAATTAACTACGAAGACTAGGGAGGGAAAAAGGAAGAATGAGTTTGGAGTTGGGGAGTCAGCCTAATAGCCGTCTTTGTTGTGGGTTGGCTCCGCCTCTGTAGAGAATATGTCGTTCGGAGGGAAATCTCAACTGAGTTCATCTAAGTGATTGTGAGACTCATAACACCTTTGGTTTTGAAACTTATTCTTAGCGCGCCGAACTAAAAAAAACATATTTTCTTCTAGAGTCATGTATAGTTAGATGTTGAGTAATGCCCCTCGTTAGAGCCATGTGATATCTTCTTGCCTCTTAACATGACAAGTTCTTCATCTTTAATTTCCAATCCCCCTGTTCGTCTACACATTTTATAAGTTTCAGAAAAAGCTTTCTTCAATGTCCTAGAGTACTGTCATTTATCATGCCAAAAAAATATAGGTTTTTCTAGTCCTTGATCTTTATTCCCATGTGCTCATTCATCAAGGTTTTTCTCTTTACTATCCTTTATAATAATGTATTTCTTTTATATATGCAGAATTCTCCATTTTCTCTTGTTTCTGTTAAGTCACGGATTTTCATTTGTATCGATCTTCTCCACAAAACCTTTTTCTGTTATCTTGAACAAGGTTCTAAGACTCGTACAAGTCCCGGGTCGGCTCGTACGAGTCATGTCAAACTTTTTGAAATCGAGTCGACTCAAATTATTGACTAGTTTTGTTTATGAATCGTTATTTTTCTATATGATTCGTACATACTAGTCATCCAATTCATGTGTGTCACCTGCATAAACTTGAAAGTATTTATTGTTTTCTAAGAAAAACTCTAGAATAGTCGATTCCCCGACTCTAAGTTTGTTAGCCTATGTATACATATCTATTGAGTTTTTTTGTACTTTTGTGATTCATAATGATTATACTAATATACTACTCCTTTCTCCCTCCGTTTCTCATATATAGGCTGAAGGGGTCAATTCTCTTAGATTGAGAAAGTTGTTTTGAATTCATAACTTTAATTCATAACTTTTTCTATTTTTCTTGTTTTACCCAACACAATTACCTATGTATTATTATTAATAAGGGTAAGAGCGGTCAAAAATCATCTTGATATTTGGAATCCGCTTTTAACTTGAAACAAGAAAAATGGAGAATTCCGCATATATAAAAGAAACAGAGGGAGTATGAATACAGTGTAACTAAATATTAAAAATCTCCACCACGTAATTACATTAAATGTTATATTGACAACAAAATAAATTGTAATTACAAGATATTAACTATATATTGTGTATTCTTATATTTATAATATTGACCATGAATCAACGAATTCCGATTCAGCATACGATTCGACCACCAAAAATGAAAAATGAGTCACTCCGCGATTCACGTTTTCACTAACTTTGCTCTTGAATATTTCCATATCCATTTTCAACGAATTCCGATTCAGCATACAATTCGACCACCAAAAAATGAAAAAAGAATCACTCCGCGATTCACGTTTTCAATAACTTTGCTCTTGAATATTTCCATATCCATTTTGACAAGAGATATTTGTTCACATTTATGAGATTTATAATTCCAAGTCTTCTTAGTCTTTTAGGTTTGCATATTATATGCGAGGAGACCCAACACATTCTTGATTTGTTTCTCTTGTGCACCACAATACCACATGAATCTCCTCATAATATTAGTCATCATTTTCTTGAGTTAAAATTTTAATAAGAGAAAGGTAATAAATTGGCAAGCTTACCAACGTGCTTTGATTAAGGATACATTCCTTGCTTTAGATAAGTGTTTGGTTTTTCATTGTGTTAATTTCTGCTCCATTCTTTAAATGGCTGAATCCCATACAACAAGAGATTTGCGGTACGACGCCGTAGTGGTAGTCTAAGATATTTTATCGGCAATGTTTCATTTTTGCATCCCATCTACCCAGCTAACAATTTCAACTTCTCATCAACCTCGATATTAATCATTGAGTTATTTTTTATATTTAGCTCTAAGTGTGTCAAAGTCTCAAAGATCACTAACAAAACCATAAAAAAATATCTTACCTCCAAATTTCAACATTCAGGAATATAACTGTATCACCTCCAAACTGCAAATGTGAGAAAAGAGTGCATCTTCTTTTAACCATCAATCCTTCAATGTTTAATCTTTCATTTACTGATGTATACGCTTGGTTAAGATTTCAGCAACAAGTAAAAATATGACCTTTTGTAGGCTTAAACTTCTCTGCAGAGTTCCCATTCACCAACACTGATACATTTGCAGTTGCTACGCACCACTTTATACCGCCTCTATGTTTCCTAGCAATTAAATCTAAGTTTCTACAGATTTTGAACAAGGATGACCATCTGACGTTGTCGAATGCCTTTTCCATGTGAATTTTGCACATAATCCTAACCTTTTTCTGCTTTAATCTAGAGTCTATTCACTCACTGGCAACACCCCATCAAAAATATGTTTGCCTTTGATGCATGCACATTGGAATTATGAGATCATCAAAGACATTACTCTCTTTAGTCTTTCAGTAAGGATCTCAATTACGATCTTGCAAATTCCGCCAATTAGGCCTAGGGGTCTAAAGTATTTTGGGGGTAAGAAAGTCTTATTTCTTTGGTACTAGATAAATTAGAGAACAATTCATCCTCCAATTGACACCTTTTCTATTATATATGGGATTTTTTTTTTTTTTTTTTTGAACATCTACCTGGAATCCCTACAACACAAACCAATATATTATTTTTCAATGTGCCAAAAAACACTATAAAAGATTCTCCCCACATACGTTCATGTTTTACGTGTCTGACGATACAATGTGCTTGCGATCTTTTATTTTCTTAGCGATTTACATTTGCAAAATTGCTAGATTGAACGAGGGGGGAAACCGAAACAACATCCCGGGTGAGAGAGTGAATGAGCCCTATTTTACACATTCCATATCTCAATGCTAGAGTGGCTCCCTAGACCACCATTGGATGACTCTCTGGAATTCTCTTGGCCAGCCTATCACCAGGGATGGAGTCAGTAATTTTTCCCAAGGGGGGCTAAACTATAATTACAATATTTTAGGGGGGTTTGTTATTAGATATTTTTCTAAATACATAGAAAATCAAGAGATCTTTAGAGAATTTGCTAAAATTAGGGAAGGTGGGGCCCACCCTTGCACTACCTTTAGCTCCGTCCCTGCCTATCACAACCATTGCATTTGTTTTATATGCAAAAGCCAGAACTCGGCCCCAACCC
>JAJJMA010200661.1:0-14811 GCA_023529015.1 Papaver nudicaule | reverse complement strand
AACCCGCCAAATCCAACTATACAACTACACCATTATAAACCATTACGATGGAGATTAAACTCCTAAAATTCCTCTTGGTGCCAACAACTGTCTAATACAGGGGTAATGGCACCCCTTTCCTCCATAGTGCGGGCGGGAGGTAGGGGGTCGATTCCCACTAGAGAAGGTTGGATCCCTCATTTTCACCAATTTTCTCTGTGGATAAAACTGAAATTGGATCTGGATCTTGTTGTTTTGTTGGAGCGGCGGTTGAATCGGCAGTGAGGCTGTCCAGCTGGCTAGGTTTACTCAGAAAAGTGGGTCCAGCTGTGCCGTACGAGGAAAAAGAAAAATCCTCTTGGTGGGGGCAACCACTAAGCTATAAGCGTGGACCCCACTGTTGCATATGCTCCGATGAATATTTGGTGGAAGATGCACCCTATCACGGTTAGACGATATCAATGTGTCCTGGACTCCTAGTAGAGTACCAAAAAAAAACCAACTCTGTCCTCTTCTACTACAACTCAACTTTAAATTTCTCATAAATATTACCCGAAAATCTCGTGTGTAAACACAGGATCCAACTCTTCTCTTCTCTTCTCTTCTCTTGTCTTTCACCTCCCTCCTCTCAAATCAGCTTCGGTTCCCACGCCTTTTCCCGAAGTTCATCTCCTCTCAAAATTAAAAAAAAAAACCTAGATATTTCCTTCTCGCACGTCTTTATCATTACATTGCATTTGACTCCCAAAACATTTTCTGGTTAAATCTGATTCCCCCCCTGAACTTTTCACCCAAATCTCATTCCTTTTAGGTTCTATATACCTCATATTACGTTGTAGGGAAATTTTAATATTGTCTTATATCTGAATGGTACGAAAATTTTGTGTATGGTGAGATTTTTTTATCAAAGATTGAAACTTTAACAGTCTTATGTCAGATTCTGAGGTGGATTTGTTTGTTTTGAATGAGAAATAAGGAGGATTTGGAAAGGGAGGATTATTAAAACCCTAATTATCTGAATTGGGTTTTTTTCTTTTTTGTTTTGGGAGGGATTATTGCTGTTATCATTATCCATGGAGTTTTCTGTATCAGATGAATTATTGGGGACATTTGTTCCAATTTTCGTTTATTGGATATATTCAGGCATATATTTGATGTTTGGATCTTTTGATAATTATCGATTGCACTCCAAAAAAGATGAAGATATGAAGAATTTGGTATCTAAAAGAACTGTGGTTAAAGGTGTTCTTTTTCAACAGACGGTTCAAGCTATTGTTGCAATTATCTTGTTCACCGTACGTATTTTCATTCCCCCACTTTTCCATATTTGATTTATTACTTATCTATAAATTTGATTGTATGAACTAAATTTTGAGATCAGACAATTTGCACAATTTTGTATTTTGTGTCGACACAAATTACGAAACACTAGTAAAAGGTTGGTGGCTGGAAGTCCCAAAATTTTGGTTTAGGTCGACACGGTCAAAAAATTTTACCTGTTAGTGGTATGGTGCCATTTTCGTCTAGTTTCCATGCGTTTTGGGGATGCTGGTTCATGTTTGTTTGATGCTATTTTGTAGTAGTGTTGTGTGCTATAAAAATATTATTTGCTTGCATGTGAACAAAATTGGATGGTACACCATCATGTGACTAGTTAAGACTAAGTAACACCTAGACGTAGGCGCTGTGTGATGGAGGAATGTGGCTATCAAGTTTGATAATTTTGTGAAAGGTAACCCAACTTTGTCTGCATGGAATAAAGTACCTTTCTACCAAATTAAAGAAGAAGTTTGTTATCATATACCCCTCCAGAGACCGACTTCCGAAAGAATGGAAATGTTAGTTAACTTAGTCATTGTGACAGTTAGGACAATCATTCATGTTTCATACAGATATCGCGGGTCAAGGTCCTAATAAGGTTTTAGTATAGGTTAATTTTTCCCAATCAGTGGTTTACCCCTTATCTGTGTCATTGTGCTCATGTTGGCTGCCTGCACGTCTATATGTTACTTGTCAATGCTAATGGTAGCTATGGCCTCTATGGCACCTATCTATATGTCCTTGTTCAGAACAGCTGTTGAGAATCTCTGTGTATCTCTTGTTAAAAGCAACAAATGTCAAATACTTAGTTAAGGGGAAGAAATTGTGTGTTCTCGTCTTTGAGCTCGTATACCATTAAGGGATTATGCACATTTGTCTTTATGTTCTGTGCTAGTTCTCCTTGCAGGATCTCGTTTGTGGATTTTGGTTTGGGGCTTCCTTTCGGTATTATTAATACAACGTGTCTATGCTCCTTTTCTCTCTGAAATTTACCTTTTCCGCCAAGCAATATTATAGAACTTGTTCAATAACTAGAAGAAAAAAAACGGTTGTGTCTAGTAGCAATGAACTGACATTGTTATTTCTTCACATAAGAACTAAAGCTTATGCTTTGCGTTTGTTGGGTCACTCAATCATCCTAAACCATGAAATCATGGTGTGGGTTTGACATGATCGTTAAGTAATAGTTTGGCCGAACTGTGCACAGCTAAAAACTTTGCTCGAAATTGTTTGAATAATAGTTCTTGAGTTTTGGTGGTCCTGGAAGCAATGCTAAGAGTACTTGGTTAGGTTTCGCCTCACTTTTCATTTCATGGCATTTGTTTGTTTTTCTATTATGCTGCGAAAGAGTGTTAGTTTATCTTTTCAGATACTAATTTTTGACAAAATCTTAAGTATACCATTTTTTATATAGATAGTATGTGTGTCGGTTATATTCGGCTTATATTATACATTATTATAAAATTCCGATAAAGGTTTATCAGTTAGTGATTTATATGCTTAAGTATGCGGTTCCTTCGCGAATGATAGAAAATACCAAGTTATCTGTCTACTTTGCTCTAATAAGGGTTCAGAAACTATGTTGTGTGTGTAGTCTTCCATTTGTCTGTCATGATAGGCAAAGAAATGCGACACAAATTAATAATGTCTATAGACATCTATTTAAAGATTGAACCGTGCTTGAGCTATAACTACCTTTTCCGTCTGTGTGTAGGTAACTGGAAATGATGGCGGGGCTGATGCAGATACACAATCTTCCCTTCTCTTGCTGCTAAGGCAATTCGTGATTGCAATGTTTATTCTAGATACGTGGCAATATTTTATGCATAGATATATGCACCACAACAAATTCTTGTACCGCCATATCCATTCACAACATCATCGGCTTGTGGTGCCATATGCCTTTGGAGCTCTGTACAATCACCCCGTGGAAGGGCTTCTCCTGGACACCATCGGTGGGGCTCTATCGTTCCTTCTCTCTGGTATGACGCCTCGATCCTCTATATTCTTCTTCTCCTTTGCCACCATCAAAACGGTAGATGATCACTGTGGTTTATGGCTTCCCGGAAATGTATTTCACATACTCTTTAGAAACAATAGTGCGTATCATGATGTCCATCATCAGCTCTATGGGACGAAATACAACTTCTCGCAGCCATTCTTTGATATATGGGATAGAATTCTTGGAACACATATGCCGTATTCAATCGAAAAGAGAGCAGGTGGAGGTTTAGAGGCACGACCCGCGAAGGATTACAAATCGTAAAACAATTTTAGCTATGAGTATTCACTGTTGTTTCCACTATGTGTGTTGTGAGTTTTTTCAGTTTATCTGCGAAAAATGCTTAATTATTTGTAGATATGTTGTTATATGTTTAAGTCTTTGTTTATATATAGCTCTTAAAAAACTCAATAATAAGATTTAAAATTTTTGCCCAGGGCAAGTTTTGCGCAGCCAGAAAATCTGAAAACATAAGTTAGCATACAGATGTCAATAGTGTTTTTTTAAAAGAGTTGCTCAAATTCTGCACAGCCAGAAATGCATTCATATTCATGGGCAAGTATTGTGAATTGGTATTGGGTTCTATACTTCAAACCGTGAGCATTTATCCTTAAATGGAGGAGATAGTTGTTTTGTAACCTTGTCAATGAAAGAGATAAAAGAACAAAAAAAGAAAAGCAAACAAATGGTAAAACAATTTCATAAAATAAAAATTTGATATCATTTTTTTTTTTTTTGATAGATAATATCATGTTTAAAACTTGATGGTGGCAACTTGGCAAGTCCGAAACTTTGTGCATTTTTTTTTTTTGACTCCCTCCATTTTTTTTTTTTTTTTTTACTAAATAAACCAGGGCATAGCCTGAAGTTAGATAACCATGTTCCTTGGATCATCAAGATTGATCTGGGTTAACAAAAAAGGAGGTAGAGAAGCCTCATCCCAAGATCTAGCAAGGTTTCTATCCAAGCAATAAGAAGCTAAATTGTTGCAAAAGTAATTCTTAGAGTTAGGAATGTTATATAAAGTCTTAATTCCTTTCAAGCATAAAATGAAAGTTGATCTGTTGCCTGCATACAACCTTGGTGTTACGATTTTAGTTTTTGTTATCCCTTCACGAAGTGCTTCGAGGATATTCATGTTGTCACTTTGAAACTGAACTTTGTGAATGTTCAGGTTTTTAGTCCACTTGATTGCTTGAGAAGCAGCTTTTTCCTCTATTTCCTTAGACGTAGCTCCTGTGATTCTGGAGCTCCTTGTTGCCGTTCGATTTCCTGCACAGTTTGAGCTTGTTAGCACCAAGTTACAGATGGTATTGCTTTGGTCAAAAGCTAGCCCAATGTTTATCATTATACAGTCAGTATCGACTAGTATAGGATCATGCACAATTGATATCTTCACATCCTCATCTTCACCTATGTTATCCCTATACTTGAAACTACTGCGAATGAGGTTGTTTATGATCCTACAAGTCCACTGTGGACTCAGCTTTTTCCTTTCATACACAAGGTCACATCTGGATTTCCAGATGCCCCAAAGAACAACAACCATATATTCTGGCCAAGAGTAATTGCAGTCGTCGTCCATGTCATTTCTGACGAACCAATCCGAAAACCACCCTTGGAAAGTGGTCTGATTGTTTAGAACCTTTGCCACATTCAGCCCAAGGACGTTATAAACCTGCACAGTAAAATCACAGGTCATAAAGAAATGGGTTAATGTTTCTTCTTTATCCCCACACATGGGACAAATATTGTTTATGTGAGGCAGAATTTGAGCAATTCGAGCATTCAGAGGCAGTATTGAGTGCGCACACTTCCATAGAAACGTCTTGATTCTAGGCAGTACCTGCAGTTTCCAAATTCGATTCCACTTCTTCCTTTCATGGTGATTTTCTGGTTGACCTCTTCTCAGCTTCTTTCTATACAGAGACTTAGTGGTAAACTTCCCTTTTTTATCTAGATTCCAGTTCAAAGTATCCTGTCTGTCCAGCTGAATATTGATTTTGGTGATATCTGCCACTTCCTTATCAGCAAAGGACATTCTTAAGAGATCAGAATTCCGAACCAGGTTATTTGATTCCTTATCCACATACATCAATTCCCTCACCCACACTAGTTGAGAACCTATATAGCTTATAGGTGTGAACTGATACTCTATTCCAGGACACCATCTATCCTCCCAGATTCTAATAGTTTCACCATTACCCACTATTCCACACTGAGTTTTCTCTAACATGGCTAGTTTCTTTGCTTATATTCTTCCAAGCCCAAGAACTTTTATCTGAACACACCATGCTCTCACTTAGCAGGCTATTTTCAGGGTAATACTTGTGTTTCAGAACTCTAGCAACTAAAGAATCAGGATCATTAACTAGTCTCCAGACTTGCTTAGCCAGTAAGGTCGAGTTGAATTCCTGTAAGTTTAAAAAGCCCATGCCTCCCATGTCTTTCGGTTTACAGATTGAAACCCAAGCTTTTAAGAAGACACCTTTTGATTTCTCTTTATCCTTACCCCAGAAAAAAGCTCTCTGTAGCTTTATGAGCTGCTCAATGATATCGACAGGCACTTTAAAGCAATTCATTTGAAAGACAGGTACAGTAGAAGAGGATGTTTGAATGAGAGTAGACTTACCAGCACAAGAAAGAGTCTGTGACTTCCAGTTAAGCAATTTACTTTCCACTCTAGTTACTACATGCTGAAAACATGCAATTTTTGAAATATGGGTGAACAAGGGAGACCCTAGGTACTTATCATTGAGAGATATTCTACTTACACCTAAAGTATGCAGCACAACATCTATTGTATCCTGATGGGTGTTGGGGCTGAAGAAAATGCCTGATTTTTCAAAATTAATGAGTTGACCTGATGCTTTACTGAACTCATTGAAGATATTATAGATGTTCTTACTTTCATCCGCAGTTGCACTACAAAAAACAAGAAGATCATCAGCAAATAAAAGATGCGATATAGGTGGAGCATTACACTTAACCTTTATCCCATGAAGTTGACCTTTCTCTTCAGCCGTAGAGATAGCTCTCGAGAGAACCTCCATGCACAAGATAAAAAGATAAGGAGACAAGGGGTCTCCTTGTCTTAACCCCCTTGTGGGAAAGAATTGATTAGTAGGAACACCATTTAACAACACGGAGGAGGAAACAGTCCCTATACATTGTTGCACAAGGCCACACCATTCTTGACTAAATCCCATCTTGATCATGACACTATTTAGGAAACCCCACTCGACTCTGTCAAATGCTTTTGACATGTCGATTTTAATTCCCATCAGAAATTCTTGCCCCCTTTGAGCTCTCATAGTATGTATCATCTCATGGGCTATCAGAATATTATCACTAATCTGTCTACCCGGTATGAAGGCCGACTGATAGGGTGATATAATCTTATTCAACAGACCTTTTAACCTATTATCCATAGTTTTGGATATGATCTTATAGATTATATTAGTAAGACTAATTGGCCTATAGTCACTAGCTGTTTGACGGGCATCTATTTTGGGTATAAGAGAGATGAATGTGTTATTTATTTCTCTTAATATATGACCTGAGTTAAAGAAACTCCTCACCATGCTAAAGATGTCATCCCCTACTGTGTCCCAGTTCATTTGAAAGAACCTAGGAGTATACCCATCCGGACCCGGCGACTTATCAGGTTGCATAGAGAAAACTACATTTCTAACTTCCTCTAAAGTAGGTAATCTTGTGAGAGAGATGTTGTCCTCCAGAGTGATAACCTGCATAATATGATTCAAGTAATTATTGTCATTAGTGGGGTAAGAAGAAGTGGCCACTTTACCAAAATGGTCAGTTAAACAATCTGCAATCTTGTTCTCAGTATCAACCCAAATTCCTTCTGCATTCACTAAAGCCTCAATTTTGTTTCTTCTAAACCTATTTTCAGTCTTCCTATGAAAATAACCCGTATTCCTATCTCCCAATTTCACCTCATACTCACAACTTTTATCTTTCCAGAACATCTCTTCCACTTGGTACCAGTGAGCTAATTTTTCTTCATTCTGTCTAATGACCAGTGTTCTATTTGGGACATACAAATCAGCACTAATCAGAACTCTTTTTTAGCCTTTTCTATGTTGGTCCTAATGTTCCCAAAAGAATTTTTGTTCCACTTTTTGATCTCATGCTTGGTGTTCTTCAGTTTTTTAACCACAATGAGAGCCTTACTACCCGTTTCTTCTTTATTCCAAGTTGAATAAATGAGCTCTTTACAATCTGTTTCATGTAGCCAAATACCCAACACTTTGAAGGGTTTATTTACAGACATCTGTTGTTGCTTTGTATTTAACACTATAGGAGCATGATCTGATCCTACAGCTGTTAAGTGCTTCACAGTTGCGTCTTTGTTCTTTGCTCTCCAGTCAGTGCTTGCTACGCCCCTGTCAAGTCTTGCTTCTGTTAGCTCAACATCGCCCCTTTTGTTTGACCATGTGTATGGATATCCCACATACCCCAAATCTTGCAGACTAGCTACCGCCAATAGACCCTTGATTTTGTCAGCTTCTGATTTTTTGAACACCCCCGAACCTCTCTTTTCATGAGCATGTAAAGTCAGGTTCAAATCACCAATGATAACCAAATCCTGAGTGACCCCTGCAGACATGTTAGCTATATAGTTCCAGAATGCAAATTTTTCATTCCAATTAGCAGGAGCATACACACAACCGAAAAGATCTTCCATTCCTGTTTCAGCATCTCTTACATGACAATTTATCATGCTTTTGAAATGAGTCCCAATTCTAAGATGAATGCCTATCTTCCATGCAACTACTAGGCCACCAGCAGTACCTATAGGAGCCTCACAAAAAACATTTTTATAGCCTAACTTTATGATGATGGGGAGCACAAAGTCATTCTTGTTTTTTGTTTCACTTAAGAACAGGATATCCGGGTTTTGGTTATTAACCAAGTCTTTCAAATATGTCTGAGTCACATCATTTCCTATTCCCTGGCAATTCCATGAAAGAATTCTAAGATTCCCGACATAGTGCATGTAGTGGTTATTAAAGAGATGACATCTGTATTGAGCTATCATTCTAGCATGAATCTGTTTGTTATTCCAACAACTAGCCTTCTTATCCTCATCCCACTGAGACCAAAACATATTATCCATGAACACATTATAATATCTAGCGTTAAGCAAAACACTAGTAGTATACAATAATGCATTGTTATTATTACTGTCATAACTGTGTGGGAAGTAAAGCACATTGAAAATGTTGAGATGGTATTGAAACTGAACATTTACCTGGTTCCCATGGAGAGAGTGAATACGCTGGTGTGTCTGTTGTGATTCCAAAACCCCTTCAGAAAAGTTCTCAGTTCCCATCCCTTGAAGAACTCCTATGGTTGCAGCTTGACCAGCATTGTTGTTGTCCACAGTAAAATTCAGATCAATATCAGTTTTGAGGTTATTTGGTGGTTCAATGATGTTCACGTTTTGGTTGAGGAAATCAGTAAAATTGGTACGTTGGTTCAATAGTTCCATATCCCTACATTCCTTAGTTATCACACCTCTTTGACGTGGAATGACATAAGGAGTAGTAATTTTATTGTTACTTCCCTTATCAGTCTGATCAAGAGAGCCCATCTTTCCTTTTTCATTTGTAGTGAACTTTTCTGCTCCTTTCCTCACTACCAAATTTTCAGCTATTTCCGAACTTCCACCTTCATTACCTTTTCCATTTTCCAACATTATAACATCAGGTGTCAAAGGAACATCATTCTGTTTTTCCTGCCCCCTATTTTCACCCTCCAAACTGTTTTTTTTTCTTCTGTTTTTCAGTTTGGGAATCGCTGGTACAGCCCACACTCTTAGCCATAGTCCCCAACTGTCTTTGTAATGCTTTATTTGACCCTTCACAGAACTCTTCCGGATTATTTCCATATGGTTCATCATTTTTCTGATACTCTCCAGCCCCTTCCCTAGCTTTCAGCCAGAACAACTCATACCTTAAGAACATACTCTCATTTGCCGGAATACCTGTTTGGGGAATTTCTTCGAGTACAATAAGGTCATTATTAATAAACAATTGTTTGAATTCTTTCACTTTGTGGAATTCCGACTTATTGTGGAACTTGAGAACATACACATTTCTTCTGTTTGTTTGCTTGTATGGAGAAATGATTGGAGTTGTAGCAAGTCTCCAATTTTTTCTGACATAGTTAATAAATTCCCATAGAATGGATAAGATATGATGAGTATGGATTACTTTTCTGGCATAGTAGTGAAACCTCATTTCCGACATGTGATAGAAGTAGGCTGCAATTTTTTCAACCTGCAAGACTTTCGCGTAACAGTCCAGTCGTGCTACAGGAACACCGGGTTTGAACACCGGGTTCCTACACCATGCGTGGCACACACCTCCACCGTTGGATCCCAAGATTAGCAGGCCCCGGTTTTAAGATTAGCAGGCCCCCCTCGATTAGCATGCCCCATTCTCGAAAAACCGGCCCCATTCTCGAAAATTGACCAACCATATCGCGCCACGTACCGGTGTCAACATCCGGTGTCAAAAACTGGTGTTCACCAAGTGTTTTCGCGTAACAGTCGTAATTTTGGGGGCTGTTTTCTCTAAAAGCATGGGTTTGATTTGTGAGAGATGTCTCATCACCGACCACTGAGAGGCTAGAGAGAAGATATTTAGTCTTGATAATTTCACTCTTTGCTAGAGTATTTAGTGGTAGTATCACAGACTTGGTACTCTTTGCTAGAGTATGGATGAATACAAACTTTGAAATGATACTGTTTGCTAGAGTATGGATGGATAGAATCATAGGGTTGCAATTCTTGTTTAAAGTATAAAGTTGAGATGGTAACAGGTTTGGTTTTTCTGTGAGATGTAACAGGTTTGGTTTATTTTGTATTGGGAGGTGTAAAATTAAACAACTAATACTCTTTGCTAGAGTAAAGAAATGAGATAGTTGTTTAATCGAACATAGGGTACTCTTTGCTAGAGTATGGTGTTGATGTAGCGGCAAGGTGGTGTTTTTGACCAAGAGAAATTGACCACTTAAACAACTGCTGGTCACATCTGTGCATAGCGTTTCCCAAGGAACTGTAATAGTGAACATTTTCTTGCCAGTTGATTGGAACCGTGTGATGATGACATCCAGCCCAGTCCAATATTCACCCACTCCAAACGGGCCTCCAGGTACCTGTTCAATGAAGAAGATATTTGTTAGATTTGGAAAAGGAATTTTTATGAATCGGTTCAACTCATAACTGTTTTGAGTAGTTTGGTTCAGCGGTGTTGGGTCGGACCAAAAAACATGTAACTGATACTGGTTAACCCCCAAAATTTCCATTTTTCCTTTGGTTGAAGCATCACCACCCTGGTCATGAACATAATTATCCTTTAACTGTTGTGATCTTTCTAAGAAGAATTCCAATAACTGCCAGTATGTGCTTTCTATGAAAATAGGCAAACACCTATTTACACTGCTTTGCTGAGGTAGTTCAAGAAGGAGATGGTTAGCATTTATGGTGTTTTTGAGTATGAAACCAGTGTTGTCGATTTCTTTTATAACGGTGGTGCAGCGGCAGTTGGTGGTGTTGGTACTACTGATGAAGAATTTGCTGGAGGTGTTGTTGCTGTACAAAAGGTTGATGATGTGGTAGTTGGTGTTGAGGGAGTTTCTTATGAGGTTTAGAATGGTGATGATGGAGGAGTTAACAAAGATATTGAAAATGGTGATGATGAAAATGAGATTGAGAACCAAGAGGATGAAGGAGATGGAGATACTGTTGGATATCAGATAGAGGATGAGGAAGAGATGATTCTTTGTGTTGGAGGTGATGGTTATGCATATAACTACAACAACGTGGATGCCAATGGAGAACGCTTTGCCCCTCTCCGATCCCCAATATCGTCTGTTGATTATGATGCCATGGTGAAGAGGAGGATGCTTGTGGGAGAAATTTGCATTCCAGATGGTGAGGATTTTTCTGTGGTGATCGAGGATGAGGGGGTACCCTCTGATGAAGAAGACAACTGAAGGTCTCTTGCAAATCCTTTGGATAGCAGTTATGTTTGCTGAAAGAAGCTCGTCGTAGAAAGTAGTTCTTTTTCTCTTATTATCGGGATCACCGGCAGTTTTTCTTTTTCGTTTATTGTAATTTGATTTCATAGATTTAGAAACTCCAAGGACCTTTGAAGGAGAGGTAATAAGATTGAAAGAAAACTGAATACTTCCAAAACCTTGATACAACTCACAGACTATTCCTCTCAGAGACAAACCCAAAGAACACAGACAGAACCGCAGAAGAACTAAACCCCAAGAACAAGAACTACCTGAAACAAAGAACCCAACAGAAAACCAATCTAGAACCCCACAGCAAGAATCCGAAAAAACTAGAATCACTTCACCCCAGAATCACACGAACAAGAATCCAATAGTCACTAGAATCACTTTCAAAACTAGAATCCAAACGGACAGATGTCGAGAGACCGATATCTTACAGAATAGTCTCACTTGCATCAATTTAAGCTATAAGTGGTAATAGCCAAGCTCTCAGTTGCATGTGAATGTCCTCTCAATTTTTGATAAAAATCATTGTGGATGGTTGAGCAAATCAGGGGTAGGAGTCGTAGGACTCCCTCCATCGAATTTAGGAAAAACCCTAAACTACATGGATAGGTAGGAGTCGTAGGACTCCTGGCTGATTAGTTTAGTTGTTGCCTGTTGAGAAAATGCAAGTTGTGTAGTTGAGAGCGATATTTGAGCCAAGTTTTTGGCTCTCTAGAGTTATATTTGCTGCATTCGTACTGTTATGACTCCAACTTTTGAAACGTTATAATTCCATATCCTTCTTCTATCTGTTTACTGCATTGACTGAGAGCAAGCACTATGGTTCCTATTCAATAGAGAATTCTCTATTGAATAGAGATAGGCAACTACTATGGTGCAAAATATCCCTATTCAATAGGGATAGAGAAGGATTTCTCTATTGCCTGCTACCAATTCGTAGCAGGCAATAGGAATAGAGATGCGAGGCGGAAATCCAATTCCCGCAGAAAACTTTTTACGGAAACTCGATTTCCGCCAAAAAGTCCTGCGGGAATTGAGTTTCCGTCCCATAAATATGATCGTTTGACCTTTTTTTCCTTACACCCCCTCTACACCTCAACATCTAACCATCCATCTTTCTATTTTTTCATGACCGTCAGATCCCCAACGACTCTTTTTTCAAAATTCAAAAAAACTATCCGTTGGGATCTCTTCTATATAAGAAAATTCACCCTCTTTGACAAATCCACCCCAATCAATCTTGTTTCTATTGATTCTTTCTTTCTCCCTTCAAATTTTCAAATTTTTTTCATCACAAAATCAAAATGGTGGCTAAGAAATTCACTCCTGAGGAAGATCTTGCCATTACCAATTGTTTAATTTTTGTATCATGCGATGGAACGTTGGTGCCGCACAAAATGGATCTCAATTTTGGGGATTTTTTTTTTGCATTTTTTAAGAGATGTACAGGAAATCCTAATGAAAGAGATGAACGTTCGATTCAAAAATCGATGGCAAAACCACATTCGAAAAGAAGTTGTGGAGTATGTTGGAATTCTTTGTCGTATTCACCGACAAAATAGAAGTGGCACATCACATGAAGACTTGGTAAGTTATTAAATATTTCCCATAATGTTAGTCGTAATAGTTTTTAATTAGAAAGCATACTAACGTTTTTACTACTACTCTTCTTGTTTAGGTCCGAGAAGCTCGAGATAAATATATGTATGCCAACAAAGCTCCATTCAAGTTTGATGCGTGCTACGAAGTTTTAAGAAAAACTCTCCCCGGATATGATTATGAATTAACTAATGAGAAAAATCTTGGTGATCCTAGCCAAAACGGTCATGTTCCCGGTGAATTAGTTGATGGTGTCGAAATTCTACCTAATGGACAACGTCATTGGAAATACAAGGAGATGGCAAGACCAATTGGAATGAAAAGGGCTAAACAAGAAGAAAATGCAAGAAAAGATCGGGAAGCGGGAATCGTTAGGAATGTATCAAGTTCTCAAGGGGAGCAAGTTCTTCAAGACCTATAAAGGTAGAAGAAGAAGAAGAGACTATTGAAATTGACGAAGAACAAAAATCAATACTTGGGTATTACATGAAGATGCTAGCAAGAAAAGAAGAGAAGAAAAACAACTTTCAACAAGCCGCATTTGTGAATCTTGAAAAAAGCAACCCAATGGATTTTTACCAATCCGAAGAGGAAGAAGAGACAATTATAATAGATATGGATGTTGCTAACATGGATCCGACTCAACAAGATTATTATCAAGAACAAAAAAGAAGAATTTTGAAGAAAAGGGGAAAGAGAGTTGGAGTCCAAACCATTTATGATTCGGACAATGATGAAGTAATCAACCTTGATTAGACGAACTAGTTTCAAATTCTCATGTAGAATTTTAAGTGCTTTCAATGATTATGTTCGAAGTTTTATTAGTGTTAGTTTCAATCAGTATGTTTATGTTCGAAGTTTTATTAGTGTTAGTTTCAATTAGTATGTTTATGTTCGAAGTTTAATGAAAATATGATTTGGGAAAAAATATCTTAATTGTTATTCTATACTTCAAGACCTAGATATACATACTTCAAAATATGATACTTCAAGACCATTGTAACTTAGATACCATTGTGTTTGAATAATGAAATATTTGAGCAAAGGAACCATTGTGTTTGAGCAAAGGAACAATCTCCTGTGAAGAAACCAATTCTTTACGGAAACTCAGTTTCCGCCAGAGACGGAAATCCAATTCCCGCCGAGAAAATCAATGGCTAGATCTCGCGATCTGCCAACGGATAGTCGATTACAACCTTTGGATAAGGAATTCAAACATGTAACGGCTATTTTTTTTGTTTTGTTGTGTTTTGGCTACTCCTATATAAGCAAACTTGGTTTTCTTCTTCTCAAATCACCTAAAAGCATCATATTGATTTACTTCTTCTCAAACCTACTTCAAATCATCATCATATTGATTTTCTTCTTCTTCTTCAATTCATCATCTTCTTCTTCAAAGCTTCTTCAAAATGGCCAAACATTATAGCAAAACCGAAGATTTAGCTATTGTGAATGCATATATTAAGTATGAGAAGGGTGGAAATTGGAAAGGGAGTAGAAAAGAAAGGTTTTGGCCACTTGTTCTTGATGAATTTGTTAGATTGATGCAAGGAAATCCTCACAAGCGAAAATGCGTTGCAAGTAGATTTAGTACCATTAAGTGCGATGTCGACAGATTTCTAAATCATTTAGAGGAGGTTCATACACAAAATCCGGATATGAATTACAAGAACTTAGTAAGTTGTTTGCTCGACAAATTTCTAAATCATTTGAAATTGCTTTATACTAACTTCAAATTTGATTTTTGTAGTGTCGGCTTGCAAGAGAAGGGTTTTATAGGCGTGAAAAGAGGATCTTTACATTTGGGGATGAGTACAAAATTCTACGCTCTCAATTGAGTGAATTTCCTC
>JAJJMA010200650.1:0-10810 GCA_023529015.1 Papaver nudicaule | reverse complement strand
TTGGTTTGGTAGGCGTAAAACATTCTAGGGCAAAACTAGGGCATCTTTTACGCCTTGGTTTGTAAGGCGTAAAATCTTTTACGCCTTACTTCATGAAGAATCACAAGACGTAAAAACTAGTTTACGCCTCGGTTTCATATGAAATCCAAACCGTAAAACCAACTGGTGCGAAAAAAAACAGCCCCAAATCGATGATTCTAACCTAAAAAACAATGAAAACATGATTGAAAACATGGGGTTTGTTCAGAATTAGTACATGAGACGCATATTGGGGTCTTTAGACTGATTAGAGACAATGAATTTTTCGTATCGGCGATGAATCGAGACGAGAAACGAAGGAATGGGAAAAATGAAGAAGGAGAGGGAAAAGATAACGAGTATGAGAAATGAGAAGAGATAAGTTTATTAGTTTTTGTTTTTGTTTTTGTTTTTGTTTTAGGGTTATAAAATTTGGGTTATTAGTTAAGATTTAGGGTTGGATTAATCTGTAAGGGTATCTTAGACTTTTCATACCTTTTTGGACATCCCTTATAACTATCCTTTAGATGGTTTTATTGTTTTGAAGCGCCAAAGTAAAATATGCAGCGCCAAAATCAGCGCATATATTTAGCTTCAGATTTGGCTTTAGCATTTATCAACTCAAGATCCAGAAAAAGGGACAAGAATGGGTAGGAAGTAGGATGAATCTCTCTCTGAGTTGGGCTTCCCAATTTTATCTTGCATATCAACAGTATTGGGCTTGACAGCTTGTGTGTTTTCGTGGATTTGTTGCTGGATGACGAATGTTGGTGCAAGCATAATTGCATATGATTACAAGCAGAAGTAGATGCTAGACTGCTAGTTGAGTAGCTTTGGAAGGATAGTTCCGAATGTTGGATGTTTTTTTATCAAGGCTTTATAGAAATGCTAGATTTTGCTAAATTCCTAGGACAGGATCAGTAAGTCAGTATCTTTTTGTAAATATGAAGGCTAGTCTTAGAGATTTTGATGCACTGCAATAGATTTCAAGCATTGGCACTTAACGCGACTTCACTAGAAGACTAGTTTATACAGATGAAAAATGAAACTACCACTCTGCAAAAGCAGTAGACAGACACCCAAATATGAAAGTGCCACTCTGTAGAAGCATTGAACCCCAATTGAAGTTTTATCAATGTGGTAGTGAAATTGTAGCTCTCGGTTTGGTCATTCTCAAACAAGTGACTCTAGTATATACTGTATTAGCTAAGCCACTGTCAATAAGAAGTTGAGACGTTGATTGACATCCAGTTGCGGTGGTAGATTTCAATGTAAAAAACAACATTACAAACAACATTTGATCGAGCCATTAGTCATACTGCGGTCGCACTGATGGAATTTATGAAAGGTTAAAGATGAATCAAAAATAACTGTGAATGCAAAAGATTGGAACAAAATTGGCTGTTTAACTTAAACCAAGCCGTTTAGTCATATCGCAATCTCACTGATCCTATCAGCCAAGGCTGGCCTAGTTACTCCTTTCGAAGCCAACATCAACTCAAGTATATCACAAACAATTATATTGCTGCGCTGAAATTTTATGTGGAGAATCCTGTGGTAATATGGCATCACATTTCACCGTCGGGCACCGAAATCAGTGTACATGGCTCATTTTCTCACAAGTTTTGTATAGGCTGACCCTGTATCCTATTCCATATAAACAAGCTCACGGAGTCAGTCTTTGGCGGAATATTAATCACTCTACGGCAACTAATTTCTTTGACAAGTATTCTGAAAATTGGTAATGCTGCAACCATAAGATTGTGGAAAGATGGTTGGCATGTTAATGGTACTATATGGCTGCTCTTTGTCCTGCCCTTTATAATCGCTCAGCTGTAAAGGGATCTCGTTGCAACAAGCTTACTCTCCGCATGCTTCTGGTCTCAACTGGAACATTGGTATTTGGCGTCGTTGCTGTTTCTGAAATAGAAGAGTTAGCTTCTCTCCTTGCTGGTCTAGAATCCATCACTTTCAATAACAAGGAGAACGACTGTCTTTGTTGGTTGGGGGAAAAATCTGGTGAGTTCTCTGTCAAAGTAGCATACAACAACATGGCTACTACTCGCCCTGTTAACTTCTTTCCCAGCTTTAGAGTTTGGTCCAAGGCCTGGCCGCATAAAGTTGAATTTTTTCTTTATCGCTCAACAAGATTTCACTTTATATAATCTACAAAGAAGAAAATGTGCCTTGTCAACTGCCAACGGGACTCCAATTACCAACGTTGTTCTCTCTGCCACTCTCAAGAGGAATCAGTTTCTCATATTTTTCTCGACAGCAGCTTTGCCAAGGAAGTTTGGAGCTATTTCTTTGAGGCTGCTGGTAAATCTTACTCTCCTCCTCCTTCAATCATTTCTCTCATTTCCAACTGGTCTCTTACTGGGTTCTCTGGTGCCTCTAAAGAACTATGCATGAGACTGTTCGCAGGCATCATTTGGTTGTTGTGGATGGAGAGAAACGAAAGAATCTATAGGCAAAAATCTAAGAACTCAGACTCTATCATCATTGAAGCAAAAATCAGAATTTTCTCTTGGGCTTGCTTCTCTAATGTTACTCTTAATGATATCATTGTAAATTGGTGTATACTGATTTAACAGTGTAAACAACAGACATGTCGCCAAGCCAAGTGAGCTGATCTGTCTCGTCAGAAATAAATGTACCAAAGGTGCAGTGCAGGCATGAATTTGAAACTGCAGATAAAACCTTTTGGTTCTGCTAATATGTCCATCCATTACGCAGCAACACCCAAAATTAAAGCATCGGACTCTGAATGAGCAGATGCATCAGCCGCATTGGCAGTTCTTCAACTTAATAAGGAGGTAAGTCGAGAGCCGAGCACCCTTACATGGGGCATCGAAATATTTGGACTTCTCTCTCTACTGACTAACTCCCAACTGAAATGGGTCACTGCTCTAAATGTTCTTTTGATTTCAGAACTAGAGCTTTGGCTATAAATAGTAAGGCCATTGCGTTAGCTTAGACCGTTATATGCCCTGCATTGGTAGCAGAATGCCATTTGTTCCTCCAAGTTGACTCAGAGCTTCAGAGTATCGTCTATAATAGGAAACAAAGCAGCCAGGGTATATAATGCAGGGAAAAGGATCCTACGCAACAGAATATTGACCAAATCTAGCATGTGTAAAAGATTTGGAGGCCAATTCAATAGATAAGAAAGCCTGCTGCCTGCCTGCGCATGCTTAAGATATTTGGTGCAGTGAATACCTTATACCAAACTGTAACCTATTACCCTACAAACATCTATTATGGCATACCTTTTTTCTTTTTCCCAAACAAGAGATTTAGCAAATTACATTGGCAAATCTAGTAATCTCAAAATGACAGCATTAGATGTAGACATAGAAAGATAATTAAGCTTCCTAATTAAAAACCAAAGAATCAACTTTGGATTTGATCATATGAACGTAAAATGCTTTGTTGCCATATAAAAACACTAGGAAGTTCACCATTCAGCATTAACCATCTATTAAGTTCAGCATTCCACAAAGAAAACAACTTAAACTCACTAAACTACTTCAGGATAAGTTCACCATTAACCATCTATGGTTTCACTTAACATGTAAAGAGAAAATAAGAAATAACTAGCAGTATGAATAAAGTCTCATGATCACTGATTGTTTCAAACACTTGTATTACCCTCAACTTCGTCCTTTGCATCAGTACTTCCCATCAAGTTCATCCTCAGCATATTCATGATAGCAGGAGTTACAGCTCTCCTCATTCTTGCAGGGACATGACCATAGTTGCTCTGCACAATACCAGCTTTCTTATTTGTTTTGTATTCTTTATGTAACGTATCCATATGACTTTGAAAACCGTCATGTTCCGAAGTTGTAAACGAGCAATATTTGCAAGTATAGATAGCTGTAAATTAGGGCAGAAACAAAAGATCAGACTCAAATCACAGCCCACTGTTAAAATGACGACGCTACTATAGCCTACTAGTTAAACTAGGGAACCGCATCAAACCCACTGTTGAAATTGAATAACAACTAAAACATTATGATGCAGGCGAACATGGTTACATGAACTTAGCAAGCAGATGTGTCTTTTGTATAGAACTTGACATGGAACTGGGTGATTCAAGGCAAGCCAGAAGTCTATTCTTAAGACTCCCTGTGACGACACGTGTTTAAGTGAGAAAGCAATCATTCATTCTATGGACCAAGGCGAAGGCAAGTGGGGCAGTTGCCCCCTATTACCTTCAATCCAAGCTAATATTTGTTATCTTACTAGTAATATGGGGTGTCCAAATATTTTTTCCTCTTTCAAAACTCAGTCATAAATAAACATAAGCTCAATTTCAGGTCCCAACCGAACTTTTTCTGAGGGGGGAAAGGTCAAAACTTTACAGACACATGGTTGATGAAATAAATGGATCAGGAATGCCAATTCAACCCTAAAAGGAGTAGATTAACATACTCAAAGGTGTCAACATTGAACACATAAAGAGAAACAAGGGATAAGTCATCAAAGCCAATACAAAGCTAACAATCTAAAACAGACTTAAAAAGGTTTTCACATTTAGAGACAAACTAAAAATACTTGTGTACCACCATGAGAAGTTTTGTTAATACAGACACATAAACGAAACTCAAATCACAATGCTTGCATTCATATAAAATAGTAACCTTTTGAAGATTTTTTACTTATCAGGATTTTAGTAACCTTTTCAAGATTTTTTTATTTTTGTTAATACACACTAACATAATCTTCAGGATTTCATAAAATAGTAACCTTTTTAGTGCTCTTTTACGAGTTTGTTACCATAAAAATCTCAACTTTATCCAACAACTACCTAAAAAATGATTTTTTTTACAATAAAAATGCAACCTTTATCCAAAGAAAACAGATTTTTGTTGCCATAAATATCTGAAGTTTTGTTAACAACAGAAATGCAACCTTAATCCAAAAACAAAAAAAACAATAAAAATGCAATCTTTATCCTAAAAAACACTAGAAAAAGAATTTTTACAATAAAAATCTCATCTTTGTCCTAAAAAACACTAGAAAAAAGTAGTTCTTACAATAAAAATCCCATCTTTACGGACCAAACATGCACTGGAAACACTAGAAGTATTTTTCACAAGAAAAATCCCATCTTTATGGACCAAACATGCACTAAAACACTAAAGAACAGAATTTTACACAATAAAATTGCAATCTTTATGACTACCATGCATTCAACAGCAAGATCTGAACATAAAAACCCCACCTTTTTATGATTACACCAAAATAACTACAAAAATAAAGTCTTTCACAACTAAACATGCAAAGTCTACGAGGATCATGGTAAGAGGATTTTTAGGAAATTAATACACAAATTTTAAGCAAGAAAATAAGTCATTAGAGTGAGTATATTTACCCATATTTTCTTGGTAGTGACTGGAGGAAATGATGTTTGCTTGCGGCTAACTCTAGGATATACCAATACAAGTGAAACAAGACTCTTGTTTAAAGGACACGATGCCTTTATTGCAAAACCTACCTAGGATGCATTATTGATATGTTATATGGACCTAAAGAAGAAGCCCAAGTCCATTCTATTGAATCCGTTGATTCAGTTTATGAAAACAAGGATCACAAGTAGATCCTAATGGCTTGTTTGGATACAGAAGTGTTTCTGACTTTTAGAAGTCATTCTAAAATTGTATTTGTGTAGCCAAACTAACTTTTTAATTTTTAACTTCTTCCAAAAGTTAAAAAGTTACTTTTGAATGACTATCCAAACAAGCTAGTCTCTTCCCTTCATATAAATAGAAAACTTTCTAGTTTCTATGGCCACATTTAAAGAGAATCAGATCTTGGGTTTGTTTGCATTCTTTATGTACTGACCGACCATATGTGTCCTATAAACTAAAGAAATCTTGAAGGGAAGGATCTCTCTTTGAGACTATCAAACAGTATTGGGCTAGGCAGCTTATGGGTTGTGGTATACAATCATAACTTATCAATCCCGGCGGCCATGTGTCAGTTTCATGCATATGATTACAAGCAGAAGTGCTTGCTAGGTTAGCAGGCGTAAATTATTTTTGTTGAAATTACGCCTAATTAATGAAGGCGTAAAAAGTTTTACGGTTCAGAAACCAAACCGTAAAATATTGTTGAGCCAATTAAACCAAGGCGTGAAATATTTTGAATGTGCTCACAAATATCTAGACCGTAAACAGATAAACCAAGGCGTAAAAAATTAAGATTTTCTCAAAATATTTGAAGTTGTTTTTACGCCTGTTTAACCAAGGCGTAAAAAATTAAGATTTTCTCAAAAAATTTGAAGTTGTTTTTACGCCTGTTTAACCAAGGCGTAAAAAGTTCAGATTTTCTCAAAAAATTTCAAGTTATTTTTACGCCTATTTAACCAAGGCGTAAAAGTTCAGATTTTCTCAAAAAATTTTCAAGTTATTTTTACGCCTAGTATATGTACGCCGTAGAATTCTCCTGTAACTCTTGAATTTTTAGTCTCACAATTTACGTCTTAGGGTAGCAGGCGTAAATTATTTTTGTTGAAATTACGCCTGGTTAAGAAGGCGTAAAAGTTTTTACGGTTCAGACACACAACCGTAAAACAATTTTAAGCCTAATTAACCAAGGCGTAAATACCGAAAAATCTGGAGAAAATCAAACTTAGTTTTACGCCTTTGATATGCACGGCGTAAGTAAATTTTCTGTAACTCTGAATGTAAAGACTCGAGATTTACGCCTCAGAAAACAAGGCGTAAATGTGTTTACGCCTTGGTAATGAAGGCGTAAAGTTGACCAAAATTTAACGAAAACAAATGGGGTAAACAAGAGCCTTCAAATTATACCAAATATTACAAAAAGCATTGTTTAGGTACACAAAAAGATATTCAGAATACTTTCCAAAACCATAGTTTGGCTTCTTGAACTTGTATTACGACAAAAGCATTACCAAAAAAGCATTACCACCAAAAGCATTCTCAATCATCGCCCAAGTTGACATATGCCGAATCATCCCCCAAGTTGACAAACCCCGAATCCATAAAGGTCGCAGGCCAATTGTGCATGTTGACTTCGTAAATTTGTGTCCATTCTTTACCTTTCGCCTTGTTCATAATGGTTGGGGCCAACGGTGGTAAAGGACATTCATCGGACAACTTTAGACCAATAAAGTGACAATCTTGAACAAACGCGATGATTACTCTTCTCTTCCTTGCTAGTGTCTCATGGTAATTTGTAAATTCCGGCGTGAACGTCCAAGCTTGTTCTTTGTCGAAGTAGTGAACCACACACCTATAAGCATCCGCAATTAGGTGTCCACACACCGGAAATCTCATCCAAAACTCATTATTGCTTATGGGAATTCCACCTTGCAAACGAGCTTGAAACTTGATGTACTCTTGGTGTGGTGACGAACCTTCCGGCACCAATAACATGTTCTTGTAATGTTGTGCATGACTCCTTAGTTGGTTTAACAACCCTTGTCTAATCCAATTGACTTGGGTCATGTTTCTCCCCTCCATGGTTGCACCCGAAAATGGCCCTAGTTGGTTCGTGACCACATGGTAACCGCAATTACCGTCTCCTTCGACATCATCCATTGACACTATGTATTTATGAATGCAAGTGGGTAGATATTTATACCAATCTTCATAAATAGTGTGGTGAGGGCGAACAAATTTACCTTCCCGGTCGATTGTGGGGTTTACCATATTTCCTCCTCTCTTGTACCTAATTGTCTTCTTCTTAACAATCTTTGAGATCCTTTCTTCACCTTGAATCACCGGAGACTTTCCCTTGGAACTATCTTGAGTCGGATACATTGGCTCTTTTCCTTTGACATTTGAAGCACGACTAGTGGAACCTTCACCCATGTTACAAGTCTTGGGACGTTTCATTGACTCTCGTAGCACGGCTTGTAACTCCTCATCCTCCTCATCGTCCTCGTATTCTTTATTCACCCACTCAACTCCAATTGAGTCTCTTCTCTTCGACTCCTTATTTCTTTCCTTGACATTCATCCGCTCTTGCCACCTTGGCACCTTAATTGTTTTTCTTCCTTTCCCCGGTCCCTTATCCGGTTCCTCGATATCCAAGTTATTTTGAGGTTCCACAAATTGTAGGACTTTTTCCAACCAAAAGCTCTTTTGACCATCGTTTATTCTATTGTAAAAGTTGACGATTTTCTCATATTGGTAGGTGTTGTTAAACTCGGCTTGTACGCCTCCGTCTTCAATTGGTTCGTGGAAAGAGAGTTGTTTCCAAAAAGGGTGAATGTCCTCGAGTGGGATCACACCATCAACGTATTTAGAGAACATATGCCGGCATGGTAGTCCCATTGATTTCCACATTCCACAAACGCACACAGCCGTATAGTTCCCTTGCAGATAAGCCTCCAATTCTTTGAATATCCTTTCGAGTGCCCATGTCGACACCTTGAACCAAAGTCGACTAAACCATTTCCCATATGGGTCCTTCAAGTATGGGGTTATTCTCCTACTCCGGCTTTCTTCAAATAAAGTTTTGATTCTACGAAGATCATCTTTGAACATAATGTCCATAGATTTGAAAACCGTAACAAAATTACAATTAGCGTGGTGGAGACAACTTTTGAAGCGGTGATGAGAAGACTCCACGGTACTCGTTGATTCGTTCCCAAGATGTAGGTATTGGTTTGTGAAACAATATACAAACTTAACTTTGATGGCATCATCCAACCACTCCTCTTTCAAGTACTTCACGACATCCGGGTAACGGCCCCAATGCGCCAACAACTTAGCCTTTTGGATTTCATATTCTTCCTCCGTTGGTGAAAACACCAATGTATCCCAATCGCCCCCAAATGACTCCCAAATTTTCTTATTCTTAATGAAGTCAATCTCCATTCGTTCAAACTCACGTTTTTGTTGATGTAGTGGTAGTTTCCGAATCCTCCTTTTTTCTCCCTCTTTCGGTGGCCAAATTATCTTTTTGCATTTCACTTGCACACTATTCCAAGCGTGGTAGGTGCAAAGAAGGTGGTGAGCTTTAGGAAATACCACCCCAATAGCATTGATTAGAGCTTGTTCTTTGTCGGTGAGGATAACCATTGGATAACGATCTTCGGGGTAAAAAAGCTTAACTTGTTTAAGTGCCCACACATAACTTTCTTCAAGCTCATTTTCCAAGAAACAAAAAGCCACCGTAAATGGTGATTTAGTAGAAGTTTGGCCTACGACGTTCAATAGTGGAAGCTTGTATTTATTCGTTTTGTAGGTGCAATCAATCAAAAGGATTTGAGGATTGCAACGTGCCAACTTGATGAAGTCCGGATTAGCCAATAGTAGATGTTTAACTTTTTGCTTCCCATCCGGTGTCTTCTCCTTGAGGTCAAAGAAAATAGTGTATTTCTTCTCCTCCGCCAAGACCATCACTTGTTGCATGACATCCCTATTGCAAGCGTCCATCTCTTTAAACCTTGCTTGGGCATTGTAAATGGTTCTCAATCCGGAGTTGTTCTTCTTGTTTGCCTCCTTTAGGTGCCTTAGGATTTCCAAAGGCTTCATTCCTTGTCTCCACAAACGTTCGACTAACTCCGATTCCTCCGGTTTTAACTTTGAGGCTCGAGCATGGCTAAGCAAAGTCTCCGGCGGTTCGTGGTTGTGGCTACCGCATATGACACTCTTCAAGAAAAACCTCTTCTCGTGATCTTGCCAAAATTGAAGCTTGAAGGGACAATCGGTCTTTATGGTGCGGCTTATTGGCCTAGGCCTCTTGGGATGCTTTCTCTTGTAAGAGGTACCCTTCTTCCAATGACTCTCGTACCTTCCACTACACTCGCAAACCATTTGGAAACAATAAGGTCGAACTTGCTTGTTTTGAACAACACTACACAAGATCTTTTCCCCATGTTCTTGCGCCCATTCCTTTGCGGCATCTTTATCTCCCCATGTCTACATAGAGGGGAACACAACAAGTGAGGACACACAAATGGGGAAAAATAATCAATGAATACACAACTTTGGTGAACTCGCAGAAACCCACCATGGTACAAACATATGGTTGCCAATGATATGTAGTGTCTTCGTGCAACACTTGATTAGGACGTGGTTGATTCTCCATAGGCACAATGGGAGGCTCTTCATCATTAGACTCCTCAGGGGTAGCAATAGATTCAATGTAAGGAACCACCTATAAACCAAACGAACAAAAATTAGAAACCATACATAATTTACGCCTCAACAACTAAACCGTAAATACTATTACGCCTTGGTAATAAAAGGCGTAAACTTGGATACGCCTTACTAACCAAGGCGTAAACCTGGGGATTTTTTAAAAAATTTGTCAGGGTAAATTTACGCCTTATACCTCAAGGCGTAAGCCTGGGATTTTCATAAATTTTTTGCAAGGGTACATTTACGCCTTGGTTTTCCATGCTCCACTTGAGGCGTAAATAACACTTGAAAGTATTTGATAAAAAACATAGTTTTACGGTTCAATAAGCAAGACGTAAATAAAGAATGTGTCAAGAAATATTGAGGCGTAAACAGAAAAACCAAGGCGTAAATAAGAATTTTACGCCTCACTTACTAGGGCGTAAACCGTGCATTCAATATTTCCATGCAGTTTACGCCTCAATGGCAGGTTGTCGTCCTAGGCGTAAACCTGTTGTACGGCTCAGTTTCCCCAAATTTCAGTTTTTACGCCTCAATTGGGAAGAATCTTGAGGCGTAAATTTAGTTTACGCCTCAATTTCAAGGTCAAACCAAGGCGTAAACAGAGCCTGGAAACCAACAAAAATCACACAGATCCACGTACTAAAGATGATTACATGCAAAAA
>JAJJMA010200642.1:0-24055 GCA_023529015.1 Papaver nudicaule | reverse complement strand
TTTGCATACCAATTTGCTGTGAGAAACACTCTCTGTTGTAGGAAGACGGACTAAAATTTTTGTAGTTAATTCCTCTGGTAATTTATCCATTGTTGTTAGTGTTGAATGATGGGATAAGGATATTTAGGATTATTGTGTAGAATACTGAACTTATATAGACATCCAATATACACGTCTGTTCAGTCGACAAATGCATTGGTGCAGAACTGCAGATGCTTGTACCCTTTCGGGAAAAGACTCCTCATTTTCTACCAAAATGTAACGGAATTTCAAGAGATGCGTTTTTCCATCACAACATAGTTATATAGGGGCACTTAGAATGTCTTGAACTTTATATAGACATTCAACGGACGCAACCAATATACACGTCTGTTAAGTGAAATGCATGTACCCCTTCGGAAAAGAATACAACATTGCAGAAGATTAGAGTTCCATGACAAACGCGCTCATATTGGTCTGATGACTCTGGTTAATGTGTAGGTTAAGCCCAACTGCAAAATACGTCTGTGACAGATCCTAGGCCTGATCAGATTTATCTTGGGCTGTAACCTAAATTAAGCCCATCGTTGCTGTGTAAGTTCTAAACGATCTTATGGACTAGAGGGCTTACCCGGATGCTCGAGCCCGGTTCATGCACCTAAATATTAGCTCGCGGACATGGGCCCCTGACCCGGTTCAGAGGTCCGTCCATTTTGTTTGTCACGTACCCTTAGATAAGATAGATCGCGTGGCAATATAACCATATTTAGGCAGCTCAACTCTTATTGTCCTCGAGTGGCTATAGATGCTGGGTATGGACACCAACAAGTATGTAGAGTTGGTGAGTGTCGAACTAAAACCTCCACATTGGACACGCAGAGTAAAAATTGATTTCTTCAAGTGTCTACTAACCCATATTTTGGCACTTTACATCATTTTTGTCCCGGAGTAGCTACAGATGCCGGCTGTGGACACCCAACAGTAATCTTGAATTGGAGAGTTTCGAAGAAAACCGACACGCTGAGCAAACAATTATTTCTTCAAGTGGCGATCTACCCATATTTTGGCACCTTACATCTTATTGTCCTGGTATGGCTATTGAGCTGTCTATGGACACTCAAGGAAATCTCTAGTTGGTAAGTGTCAAATGAAAACTCCAACAGTGGACACGCATATAAATTATCGAACATCTAGACGTTGCTATCTACTGGTAGATCGACACTGACAATGACAAACACAAGCTCAACGTGCCTTTATGATTCCCGAAGGCTACTGAATCAACATCGTAGTTATATCTGAGCAAATGGACACTTGAATAATTTATCGAATTTCTTTCACGTTGCTATTCAACAGTCATTCGACACTGGCTATGACAAACACATAGGAGAGTGACAATGTGGTCAGTAGTTGCGACGGTTGATAGCTCAATCCTTGCCAAGGATACTGTAAGCAATCAAAACCGTCGTATAAAGGGGTAATACAGACACTACATTCACCCAGACGTGTTTATTGGATGTCATATCGCCACTTGATTCGAAAACCGTCACATGGCTCCATGAAAAAATCGTCTTAAATTCTCATTTGTGTACTAGTGGCAATCCCCGCGATAGTCGGAAACCCTCACACAGTTCTTCTGGTAGTAGGAGTCACCGAAGTGAGATTGATAAACTTGTAGAAGAGAGGGACAAAGCCTTGGATGATCGAGATTATTATAGAAGGAAAAGGCACGAGGCTGAGGGCCTTCTAGTCGAAGAGAAGAAAAGAAATACGAAGACCGAACGTCTTCTTGAGGAGCAAAGAAATAGGAATGAGACTATTGCTAGAGAGAATCACTTTCCAGCTAGATGTAGATCGTTTGGCACGAGAGCGAGATGCTTCCCGCGAGGAAAGGTCGATTAGTGCCTCCGGTAGGGTGGTGATTGGGAACCTTGAACAAGATATCAGGAATTTGAAGGTCCAAATGGCCGCTTTGAAAAATGTCAACAAAGAGCTGACTGCGGGGAATGATGCTTTGAATAAGGGCGTTAATGACATAAGCATGGAGCTTTCCAAGGCCAAAAAGTCGAACAACCATCTTTTTCAAATGATTGATGAGTATCGGTTAGAGCTTGCTAGGCTAGGAGCGGCATCTTCTGAAGATATTAGGAAGAGGGCTTCTCAACCTCGTTTTACCAATCAACATGAAGTAACTGAGTACATGATTGTTAAAGAAAGTAAGGTACTAACCCTGATTGTTTTTATTTTATTCTCATTGTGTCCTTGGATTATGGTCTGCCATCTCAATTCCACTTGTGTTTGCTTTTGTTTTTGCAGGCATAGAAGCTAACTTACAAAAGAAAGTTGCACACGCCGAGGCTGCAAGGGACGAAGCTGTCAATCAGTTAGTGCTTGAAGCCGATCAAAAGTTGGAGTTTAAAAGGAGAGCAGAACAATTGTCGAAGGAATTGTTCGAGGAACAACGACGTCGAACAGCTGACGTGAACAAGCTTTCCCGAGAGCTGGAGCTCGAACGTAAGCGTCGCTCGGAGGATGTGCAGAGGAGTGTTGAGGAAATGACTGCTAAACGAAATTTTCGTCTCAAGTGCCAGCTGGACCTTAGGAATATGGTTACTGGCTTTGCTCTCATCAACCATCAGTTAAGACATGGACGGGCTGTCGAAGAACTGCTTACTCGATCTGCATTGACTGACGGGCTGTCGAAGAACTGCTTACTCGATCTGCATTGACTACCTCCCTGGCTACTAGCAGGGCCTGTCGAATGCATGGTCGGTCTCTCTTTAGATTCATCGGCATTGAACCTCCTACCTATGGGGATGTTGGTGCAAGGGATGTTGACGCGATACTTCCAGGCGACGAATACTTGGTTCCTCAAGAGGTGTTTGTAAGGTTAGCTAGAGATGAAGCGCGAAGGAGAGGGCTGCTTGGGAGAATTCCTGAAGACAAA
This sequence comes from Papaver nudicaule, assembly GCA_023529015.1. Taxonomy (NCBI): domain Eukaryota; kingdom Viridiplantae; phylum Streptophyta; class Magnoliopsida; order Ranunculales; family Papaveraceae; genus Papaver; species Papaver nudicaule. The sequence goes on along the minus strand of JAJJMA010200642.1, from coordinate 21,132 downwards.
GGCCCTGATGATGATGAAGGTGATAACGATGGTAGTTCGGATGATGACCACTCAGGTGACTCCAAAGGTCATCCCAGGGGAACTCCGAGGGCGATTCTAAGGATGGTTCCGATGGTGATTCGAAGGATGATCCGAAAGACGATCCCAAGGGTGGATCGAAGGATGTTCCAGAGGATGGTTCGAAGGATGATCCGAAGAACAATCCCTAGGATGATCCGAAGGATGATGTTTTAGTTAAGATTGGCGATCCTGCTGATAATGCCGCACATGATCTTGGCGACGCCGAAGTGCCAAGCACTGGTGGTGGTGTGGGTGTTAACTTCGACAAAGGGAACTGCTATTTGTTTCAAGAATCCTCGGCCGCGTACAGTGAGGAGAGCGATAGTGAGTCTGAGCCCATTAGGGAAATCATTCCTTCAAGACAAGATCACTCTGGCTTTCGAACTTATGAAGAGGATCTGAAGGTTGAAAAAAGGCTTTGGGATGACATGAAAGTTTTTGGGGATCTCTCTCCTCATCACGTTGTGCTATCTAATGAAGTTTCTCCCATGTTGTAGCAACGAAGCTTCTGCTTTTTCCTTTTTGTTTTCTGATGCAAGAATTCTTGTACTTGGCGTTTCCCATTGTTTGTGCTTGTAAGCTGTATTGACTATGTCTATGAAGAGGCCTTTGTTGCTTGATTGGAGTTTTATTTTTTATTTATTTATTTTTTTTAATTTGCATGTGTGCTGGGAACTTCGTGGGTAAGTATGAGGTTGTTGTTGCAATATTCTAGGCTCCTAAGGGTACTCGAGGTGCAACTCCAGGGCTTACTTCGATGTGGGAGATAGTAAACCAAGCTAGTGGGGGCTTATGGATCACCCTTCCCAAAGGCTTTTAGCTACTTGCCTGTTTTAAAGCAAACACAGGCTATCGAGGCCATAGGTACCCGTTTTGCCTTGGTATACTGGGTGGTTATCGTGGATACAAGGTATCCTCCGAGAGAACATGGTGGTGTTCTGATAATCCATTTGCCCCGAGTAAAGTGAGGAACTTATGGTGGGTAGCAGCTATGTTTGTGCCTCGATAATAAAGTAGCTCAATGGGGGAGTGCCGGTCAAGGCTGGAGCTTAGACATGGTACTATTCTCCTGTCGCGGCCTAGAATTCGACCCATCTGTTTCTCGTTAGCCCCTCCTCGAGGCTATGTTTTAGTTTTTTGGAGGAGGTCCCTCGGCTGCGTAATTCGCCTACTATTCCCGTGAATGTGGGCGAATTAACTGCCTCGGGGTTCCATCCACCTTTAAAGGTAGATGTTAATCTCATTTATCGTCCCCTCGACGCTTCAGAAAGAGAGGTCCTCATGGTCGTGTGGTGGTGGGTGCAAGTGTATCTTTAGCTTATGTAGCCTAGATACAAAGTACCCACCGCTAACGGTGTGTCTTGTGGGTAGAGGACTGTGTCACATAGCTCATAGGGCCCTAACGGCTTATATGAACATCAGCTCTGTGCTTGTTATTCGAGGTCTTTTTTATTTTTGGCGTCTAGGCCTTGGCGTTAGAGCCTTTTATTTGCGTCAGGGCACTAGGGGAGATGGCGTCATGGCCAGTTGTGTTTTTGTGGCGTTAAAGCCTTTGTAAGTGTGCCTAGCCAGATTGGGTTTTTTACCCGTTCTGGTAGGATCTGGAGTTTGAAAATAAAATGCATCGAAGAATGCAACTTTAGATAGATCAAGCTTCTTCGTTTATTGGATACCAATTTCTTATGTGTTGTTTACATAAAAATGCCTTAATTAAGGTGCTTCAAGTTCTTTCCCTCGACTGGGGTGCTTAGCTTTTGACCCTCAAGGTTAATCAAGCTGTATGTGTTGTTCCCGAGTGCTTTCTCGATTACATAGGGCCCGGCCCAGAATTGTTCCTGTGGATGTTTTTGCCTCTGTTCCAAGCTTGACGATTCATTTAGAGTTTGGATGCTACTGGTTGTGACGAGGAACTGTTCCCTGTTAAGGCAATGATCTTTCCCCTTGTTGGTAGGTCGGGCGCCTTGCTGGTAGGTTGTATTTTTTATGGTCGTGTCTGTCATCCCTGCTTCGACTTCAGCTATGAATTCTCTTATGAAAGAATCTGTAATCTTTGGGTGCTTGACCTGACTCGGGCAATCCTTTCTTGGATGTTCTCTTGCTTGGACATCTATCTCGTTGCACACACGAGCTTCGGTTGGGTCACCTAGTATTTCTGCGATTCCAAGTGGGGTAGGGAATCTGATTCTTCGATGTAGTGTGGAGGCTACTCCCATGATGTTGTGCAACCAAGGTCTTCCCACGATGGCATTGTAAGGAGATTCTATGTCGACCACACAGAATGATGTTGGTCGTTTCAGACTCCCCACGTGGATCATTAGTGATAGCTCTCCTCTTGGCGTCGAGGGTTTTCCATTGAAGCCGTATATATTGTACGAAGAGGGTACCAAGGCAATATTCTTTTCGAGTAGCTTATCGTATGTTCGTCCGAAGTGTATGTCTACGGAGCTTCCTGGGTCTACCAGTATTCGAGACATAGTCGTCTTTTCGATGTGCAATGTAATGACTAGGGGATCATTGTGCGATCTTCCTTCATTGGGGATGTCCGCCGCGGAAAAGAAAATTGGTTGCTTCTGCCACTCCTCGAGATGCTCTTTCATCAAAGTCTCTTTTATGAATTCGGTCTGTCTGGATTCCTTCGGGGCCTCGCCTACAGATGTCTGCATGGACTATAGAGTTGCAGTCGCTAAACCTCGGAATGTTTCGATCAATTGTTATGACATATGCCTCGTGTTTTGGCTCCTCCTTCGGTTGAGGCTGGTTTGGGGGTGGCTTTGGCAGCTCCAAGAGGTGCTTGAACTTGTCCCTGGTGATGAAGAAATAGATTTGATCCTGTGCTGTGACGCAGTCCTCTGTTGTATGTCCATAGAATTTATGGAATTGGCAGTAATCCTTGGAATTCTTAGTATGCTTGGGTTGATTACCCTACTCCTCGGGTACCTCATTTCGCTTGCAAACTCGGATTGTTCGATGATCCGAAGAGCTTCCTCGATGGATACACATAGCTTTGGGAGCTTCCTATCTTGGAAAGCAGGGAATCTTGTTCGAGGTGTTCCAAAATTTCTTCCTCCCTCTTGCCCTCGTTGGGTGTTGTTTCCTACAAATTCTCCTCGTGAACTGGCTCATCTGCCGTCATTGTACTTTCCGTTGTCGTGGTACTTGTCGTCACCAAATTTACCCTCGTTGTCATACCTTCCATTGTCATTCTGCCTCTCTCTTTTTGAGGGATCCCCAGATTCATTGTTCATTGCCTGATCGCGCTCTTCGAGTGATAAATTATTTATCGAATGTACTTGCTTCATAATGGTCTCCTTTCCCTGAGTTGCTTGCTCTTTAATTTCCTCCAATGTGATTCGCTCCTTCTGATATTTTCAGAGATCTTGCAGCGTCTCAAGGTTTTTGGAGAAGAGTCTGTCGTACAGGGGGTGGTTTTTGTCGAGTGCGTTCAGGAATGCTCGTACTTTGTCTTTCTCCGAGGCTCCATTTCCCACCTCTACGCACTGGGCTGTCCATCTGTCCGTCAAGCTTTTGGTAGATTCTCCTGGTCTTACTCTGATGCTAAACAATTTCTCTACTCCTGGCTTGGATGAGTTGTTGTATAAGAAATGTAGTATGAATACTTTGGATAGCTCTTCGAAAGACGAGATCGAACTGGCTATTAGGTTGTCGTACCAAGCCAAGGCTTCCCCTTTCAAGCTGGAAGGGAAATACTTGTAAAGCACCTCATCTCTGTCAGCATAAGCTAGGAATACCCGTAGATACATTTTGACGTGTAAAGTTGGGTCTCCCGAACCATCGAAGATTGATGTGAAAGTTGGCATGGTGCATTTTACCGGAATGGCTTTAGAGAGAATTTCGGGACTTAGCGGCGAGCGGTTGACATCATTTATCGCCTGCGTCAGCTTTATCCTATCACTCGATTGAATTCTGTTATCAAAGAGTTCAGCCCGGAGTGTTTTGATTTGGTCCAGCATTACTTGTTGTAATGCCTGCGTTTCGGCGTCCTTCCTCGCTTGTTCAGTTTCATAGACCAGGCGTATGCTATTCTCCTTCGGACGTATACTGGGTTCGGTTCTTCTACTTGAGACTACGATTCCATGGCCCTTGTTGTCACCCTTGATCTTTGTAAGGCTCCTTGATGCAGAGTGCCCCTTTGACTGAGATACGGTGTGTGGGCGAGAATGCCCCTCGCTGCTTCCTTTGTAGTTTGAAGCCGACTTTTCTGCCACCTTCTTATTTGCCTCTGCTAGTTGCTTTTTTAGCTTTCTTATTTTCTTGTTTTTTAGAATCAACTTCCTGAACTGTGCAGCTCTCGCCGTAGCTTCTTCGGCGGGCTGATGTGCTGGCATTGCTTCGCTCGGGATGGCGTCTTTGCCCTCGTCCTCGTCATTCTCACCATCTTCTTCTTGTATTTGATGTTGAGGTAGTTCGTTACCCTCTGGAAACCCTTCTCCATTTGGGCCTAGATCCTCTACTAGTACTTCCTCTTCGTTGTCACGCTCCCTGTGCTGGACTGTGCTTGATGCCACCTCTGGCGATAGTCCTTTGCTAGTTGAAAATCTGGTGTTATGCCTCGAAGAGCCCGTGCCCTGCCTCGAGGAACCCACTCTCTGCTTCAGAATCTAATCGGATTTCGAAGTCATGCTGATTGTGACCTGTAAAAGACAAAAAAAACGTGAGGTCCAGGGCGGCTATTGCAGTGCACTAGGTTTGACATGTATGTCTGTCTGCTGTTACGGACTTTATCGCGCGAAACCGCCTTACTCGACAAGCTCCTTGTGACTTTATCAGGTACACTTGTTTTTGGCCAAACCCTAATTATATCCTGACTTTGTCCAAATCTACCTTCCCAATAGGGAGGTTTTGGCGAGTCATCCTTTCCCGAGTAAATCCTGAGTACGAAGATGGCAAAGTTTATTTCCAAATATGGATTAGGTGTTAAAAAACCCTAAAAATAAACCTTGGCTTATTTTCTCAAAGTAACTGTAGAACCAACTTTTTAGGGTATTTTCTGGAACTTTGCATGATTGTTTTCTTATGATCGAGAATGACTCTTTCCTTGGTTTCTATCGAAAGACATGTATTCTGAAGAAGTTTGATATGCACTTGATTGGATCTCTGTGTTTCAAGGTTTGGAATCCTTAAAGAGACTTTGATCTTATCATTTTGATGATTTACTCGAAACCCTTGAACATGCTAAAGCTTTGAAGATCTTTAGACGTCCAAGGTGATGGAGCTTGTAATGAAAGTATGGTGAAAATACGTTTTTAAGAAAGAGTTTTTAGAAACCCAATAAAAGAAAAAAATTCCCCAAAGAATTTCAAAACCCTAAATCACAGGCAAACCCTAAGTTGTTTTAATCAGTCTCTGTTTCTAGCGCCAAACTGTGTGAGTATAAAATCTGCATACGTACTTTACACTCGACAGCCATCAGATCTTTAGACAAGCCAAAACTCAAATACGAAATATGCATGGTGTGAAGATCATAAGAACAATACCGAAGATGTTTTAGTATGGAAATAATAAGAGATAAAAGAGTAACAACGTATTGTATTTCTGCTTAATTAATACATGGATCTAATCCTAAGGAGTTTGAGGAGATACTAACCTAGTCTCACTCTCGCCACTTAGGTTACACCCAAAAAGCCAACCCCTACAATGTTTCTCGAGCTCGCCTTATATAGGCCGAGTCTGAGTGGTTTACAACTAATAAGACAAACTACTCAATCGTGGTGGCATCAGAGCTTGTCGAGTAAGGCGGTTCCTTCGGTGAGGTCCTTCCGAAGATGTCTTCGCACTTCTGTCCTTCGATGACCAGTGCGAGTCTTTCCTTGCCAGGCTCTTCCTCGAGGTCACCTTGTGGTCTATTCCTGAAGTATGGCGGTGCACCCCTTGGGTGGACTTAGCTCCTCCGATCCTGACACGTGTCCCGAGGGTGTTTTACCCTCCACATCCTTTGTCTATTTTATGAATAAAAGGGGGAGAAATCTTGTAGTAAGGGGGAGTAAAATCTTTCTATCTACTACGACAATTGTCTACGGCATTGTCATAGGGGGAGTAAAATCAATGTGCTTGTCATGTCAAAGCAAAAGTTAGTGTATTGAGTAAGGGGGAGAACATATCATATTGTGTAGTATCTTTAAGCATCGATGCAATATTCTTACAAGTTTTATATACTACTCAATTGCATAACAAACTCTTGTTGGACTATGTCCTTCTAGAAACCAAGATGCGTGGTGACTTTGAAGTTTGTTATCTCTACATTGAATCTTCACTTGCAGGAACACTCTTATCTGAAGACGCTGAAGATTACAAGAAGATCAGGTACATTATGGTTAGGGCTAAAATATTTTACTTTTTGAATCCATATGTAAGATTGGTTTTTGTCGCTAAAATTGACAAAGGGGGGGATTGTTAGACCATTGCTCGGTTGAACCCACTGATATTACTATCTCAAGTCAGTTGTCAAGTTTAGTTGACAAAAACACAATCCTTGATAAGTTTACTCTACAACCTCGGACTAGGATAGTTTTAGGTAATCGAGACGAAGACCGCTGAAGACGAAGACCAGAGCTTACTACTTGATAAATCATAACGTCCACGCTAAAGGTTAGAAAGGATTTTCCTTTCCGTATCGTATTTACCATTTCTATCATATCAATAGTCTATGATGTTGTTTATATGATCCGAAGGTATTGTAGGATTCTTCGCCTTTGCATTTGTCACATTCGTGATATTATGTATAGGTAGAGTATGTCGAATTGTCTCTTGAAATGACCTCAACGGTGAACGCGTACGTGAACGCGTACATGTGTTGCATAAAGGCATTCCAGAGAACGAGCGGGTCTGTATGAACGCGTACATGTGTTGCATAAAGGCATTCCAGAGGTCGATCCACCCATAGGTGCGTACCTCAAACCCCGTTCAGACCCTTGATGACAGCAGGGGCATGGATGGCTTCATTACGAGGATGTTAGCGGCTCTAAGGGTCTTGACCGAGATGACGTTCACCGGGCACCCAGGGTCGATGAGCATCTTCGGGAATTCATCATGGAAGAGGCGAGCGGTTGTGAGAAGTCCGCAGCCTTGTCCCTCTGTTGGTTCCCCCTGCTTGTATATTGTCTGCTCACCATCTTCCTTGAAGAGTAGGCGTCTGCCTGATACTACCATGTTCAATGCCATGAACATGTCTTTCCGCCGTGGTTTCGAGAGACAGAGATTCTCACATAGCTGGTACATTATCCCCTCAACTCTCTTGTTTACTGGCTCCTCAGGAAGGGTGAATGCTCGAACTGGCAGAGAGTCTTGGTATACACCTTCGTTCCCCAGGTGTAATTCCCCGGACACCACCTTGGCTTGGAAGATTCGCTTAAGGCTAAAGCGATCCATGGTAGAGTGGGTAGTGACTCGGTGGTAGCGACAATACCTTGGACTTGCTACTTCCTCAGCCGTAGGAGGTTGTCGTACTGGAGGGAGTTTGATCGCCCCGTCCTGGATCCAAGTGTCTAATAATTCTAGTACCTCCTCCATGGGGAATGGGTAGTCAGGTATCTCTGGTCTAGCCTTTTGACTCCGCATCTCTGGTTGTTGCGGTCCGCCTTGGTTCACGCTCTTATTTGGGGTTCCTGGATCCGAGTTAGTGCGTTTTGGGTGCGTCACCTCCGTGGCAGGGCTCTTCCTCTTCCCTCCTTCGCTGACAGCGCCCATGAATGGTAGACTGCTATTATATTGTTTGTTGATCAGCCTTCTGTCGCCATGAGTGATACGGGCTTCTTCGTTCCTCAGAGGTTTAGCTCTTTCTAATAGTGCAGGCGCGGTGGTAGCGGATCTCTTTGCAGCTTCATGGAGTTCAGAGAAGGTCTGGAAGCGGAGGTTCTCCAAGAGGGATCGGTAGACATGAATCATTCCGTTGATGCAGAGCTCTACCAGTTGTAGTTCTGTGACATTCGGGTCGTGGCAGTCGAGAGCTTGGATTCTGAATCTCTTTACGTAGTCGTTTGGATGCTAGTTAGGTCTCTGGAACATCCTCCCTAGATCTGACAGTGTTACTTGTTCAGACACGAAGAAGTATTTGCGGTAGAACGCGTTCACCATCTCACCCCATGTACCAATGTTGCTCGGGGCGAGGTTATTGTACCAGGTGTAGGCTCTCCCAGTGAGAGATTTTGAGAATTCCTTGATTCTCAATACATGATTGTATTCGTATTCCAGTGACTCCAAAAATCGTGAGACGTGTTCACGAGCGTTCCCAGTTCCGTCGTACAAGGAAAACATGTGAGAAACATACCCTTTGGGGAGAGCAACTCTCTGCAGTTCGTATGGGTATGGCGGTCGGTGCTGGTGGACAGGTAGTGCCATCTCTCTTTCCCGATTTCGTAATAGCCTATCCAAGTCGTCCGCCGTGACGTAGCGGGGTGGTTGTCCTTCTCTTTGGCGAGACTCCTCTGGGATAGGAGGCGTTTCGTCGTCTCGGATGTGGATGACAGCGGAGTGGACGCCAGCAGCAGCAGACTCTGGGGTTTTTTTGGCTGGTGAACTCGACAGCTTTGAGGTTAGAGTCTTGAGACAACAGGATTCCTATTTGAGTGTCAAACATCTTATATTGACTTTCTGCGAGATCGTCTTGGCGCTTGGCCAACTCATCCATGGTTAATGCTTTTGATACTCCCTTCCCCTTTTCAGTAGTAGCGTTGATCTTAACTGTGGGGGAAGGGTTTTTGCTAGAGGTGTTCGCTGGAGCAGCGGGAGTTACCGGGGTGACAGGAGTCACCGGGACGGCGGGTGTCGGAGGGGAAGCATCTTGAGTAACGGAAACGTTGAGCATAACACTGGATGTAGGTGGATTGGTAGGTGCTTCACTGGAGGTCACAGCACCGTCAGTTTAAGAGCTGGGGTTTTTGGTATCTGATCCTGACCTGAGTTCAACCATTTTTGAGAAAGTTTTCTGGGACCGAGAGATTGATCTCCCACTGTGGTCGCCAAATGTTTTTGCCTGAAAAACACTGCACCGTCTCTGGGTACTTTCGTAGTGCTCGAGATCAAAATCGAACAAGACAAGCCTAAACCAAGTCAATGGTCGTTCAAGTCTTGCTTCGGTCACAGAGAGGATAGAAGTTGAATACCATATTCTTGAAGTAATTCCGCGACATCTTGATTAACAAAAGGAGAACCACTATTTGTTATGAGTGCTTAGGAACTCCAAACCTACAGATGATATGCTCCTTGATAAACTGAGCTATATTGACACCTTTTGTCTTCTTAAGTGGAATCGCCTCTACCCACTTCGTGAAGTACTCAGTAGCGGTTATAATATGCTCATGATGTAAAGAAGATGCGGGATTGATCTTTCCTATAAGATCAAGTCCCCAACTATAAAATGGCCAAGGGCTACTGATGGATTGTAAAGGAAGACACGGAGTGTGTATAAGGTTATTATGAACCTGACACTGATGGCATCTTCGAACAAACATAGCAGTATCGTCTTCCATAGTAGGCCAATAATACTTTTCATGAACTTGTAAAAATAATTTCTTCTTACCTTGGTGTTCGCCTTCATGCATTTCCTTGAGTATTGATGAGTTGTCAAACAACAACAAATATTCTTAAGTCCTTAACCTTCACAATAAATAATATAGAATAGTGGTAAGAACAAGTTCGTTCCACAAGGAGGAAATGGTTGTTATAAATTCTTGAATCCTAGAGTAACCTGGGGGATGTTGATTGTTTTAATACTAAAAATAAAATAAAATAAAAGCAATTAAAACTGAAGCAAAGAATAATTGAAAGTAATCAAGAGTTGAGAATATTGGTTAAGGGTTCATCTTCAATCACATAACATGCATTACGAATAATATATGGAGTATCGACTTAATCTCTCATCATCAAAAGCCCTAGAATACATCATCGCGAAAATATTCCGTAGTTTCCTAATGTCATCACACACCATAACGATGAATGTGTGAATTCTACGTAGAGAATAACTCAACACATCGAGTAATTGAGTTCAACTCTCTAAGAGCATTAAGTTTTATGAAATCGGCTAATCAATGCAATGAACTACCATGAGTAGTTCATTCAACAAAGGTAATATCCTACATATGATTCCCAAAGCTACACCACCTCAAGAATCATATTGTGCTACAAACCTAATTCTAGCAATAGATATAAACACAATCTAACTCAATTGGCCACTTGAATCAAAAGGTATTCAATCTTAGTGTAATACATCAATCATACACTCATACGCAAGGTAGAATAAAATCGATGATGAATAAGAATAAGTTCAACTCCATAATTAATCAAATAACATGTTTTGCAATTTTAGACTACATCCTCAACCAATAATAAGGAATTTAGCTACTCATGTTCTTATTGAAAGAAAAAGAAAACATATAACTAGTGATGAAAATCATAAAAACCCCTTGATGAAAAGCTCCAAACTTTATCCCTAGCCCTTGTCTCGAAAACCGCGCCAAACCCTTGTTCCAAAACCTTCTCTGCCTCTTTTCGTGATATCTTTGTCTCTGTAAAGTATGCCCAAAAACTTTCTTCTGTTTTGCGTGATAATCTTCTGTGAAAATTGTTCCCTATTTATTCAAGCATGAGATCTCAACCAAACCCTTTCCTAAAACAAACCAATTCCGAAGCCCAGCAGAACTCTGACCCATTATCACTTCCTGGGCCAAAAATCACCAAACAGAGAACCATTTAAAAACCCCCGTGCGAGTCACACACGCACCTGCACACATGCGAAAAACAAAATCACCATCTCCTTCATTTCCGTCAGAAATAGACATCCGACAACTCAACTTCATCTTCCCCAATTCTCAGACAATCAATCTTCACTGCCAATTCAAACCAAAGAACATTCCTGATCACAAATCACACACAACCCAAGCTGTAGAACTGTCATACGATCTCAATTTCACCTCTGATTTCTCCAATTCATCATCAACTGAAATCAGGCCCAAACAATCCGTCTGAGCTATTAACTGGAACCCCAACAGCATCAAGATCTCCTTTGTCCATGCTTTGTAGCTTCAATACATTCTCCATTTCACTTCCACTGCTGTCGATAAGCCCTTTGAGCACCACAGTGGTTTTGCTGTCAAAAACCCATTCCTCAAATTCCAACATCCGGCAGAGAATCTTCATAACTCATCAATCCAACTACATCTCTACCTCAAGTCACCTTCTACACCTCCAGATTATCCCCATTAGCTCCGGCAGACCTTAATCCTCCCTAATCGCATGCCGTCATGACCCCAGAGAAGAGTTTGAAGAATAGAAACCAGATCTGTTGAGAATAATAAGGTTGAGTTTGGTATTGCTGTCAGTTTTTCAAAAGCGTTTTTCAGCTTTTAAAAGTTGTGCTGTGCTTTTTGGAAAAAGCAGCTGAGTGTTTGGTAAACCATAAATAAAAAAGTAAAGCAGATTTAAAAAATTATGAAATAGCGTTTGGGAAATATCATGTCCAACCATTGTTATTGTTCAAAATGACAAAAATGCACATACTTTTCATAATTAAATATTTTGACATTTAATCTTAGTTTTATTATTGATAAATATGTTTTATTGATTTCCCTAATACCAGTTAACCTTCCATTAAACTTTTAGCAATTTAGAATATAATTCGCAAATCATGATTATTATCAATAAAGATCAAGAGATGTTGAGAATAAAATTTTATAGTATCAAAGATTTAAGGGCATATTTTGTTATTTAATAATTATTGTAGGGTTATAAAGTGAAATTAACATTGACATATTTTTTCAAAGTGCTTTTCAGCTTTTAAAAGCTCCTCCTGGGGAGCTTTTAAAAGCCGGCCTAAATCCAAAGTGCTTTTCAAGAAAAGCACTTTGAAAAAATTTAACCAAACACCAAGATGAAAAAATATTGCCTAATATAAATTTTGAAAGTGCTTTTTAAAAAAAAAAAAAGCAATACCAAACTCAGCCTAAGTTAAGCTCGTGTCTGGGTCTTATTCGTTGAGGGGGTAGCCCTTATCATACGACCCGGTTCAGAATAACCGCGTCTGCCCCAAACTCGAATTCTCCCTGGTGGCCCTGAGTAAAACATCCCCGGTGCTCCAGTAATTCCTGCATCTGCCCCTTGGTAATTCTCTTTTGCGACGCCATTGAGCTTGTATCCTTCTTGTGTTCAAGACCGTCAACTCCATATGACTCCAAATTGTGAATTGAATCGTTTCTGCTTCATTTTATAAAATATAATTTCAAAATACCTGCAAAATAGAAAACGAGTAAAATAAACAATATATGAGGCTAAAGCCGACTAAAGTGCATAGATTAGGTACTCTTGAATAGGTGTTTTGAGCACCTATCTAGTATAGTACCCGTTTTTGGTTCTGCCAAACAGCGTAACAAATCTCCACCGAGGCTTTTGCGGTAAAGGAATCCTTCGTGAAAGACCAACCTTACTGCCCGTCTTTTCAGCCTTTCTGCATCTTTCTTCTCGGTGGGTAAAATATGATCCCGGAGATATTGGATGTAAGGTTCACGCCAATCTTCGACAGGATGTATCATTAAGGCCTCAGAATGATGTACAATAGATTGACACTTACTGCAGGACCCTTGTATTTCTCTAGATTGAGCTTCCATGGTGGGCCAGTAATACCCCAACCGCTGGAGTCGCCTGTAAAGAGTGACTACTAGACTTTGTCCACATATTTCCTCATGGACGTGATGAAGCCGTTGTTGAGCCTCTATGTCTCCAAGGCATCTAGATAGAGATCCATCCGAGTTTCTGTGATAAAGTATCCCGTGCAATAAGAAGAAGTTCTTCAAGTCTTTGAGGCTGACTTTCCTCTCAGGTGATGATCGAGTGAGTTCATCAATGACATGTGTCCTCCAGTCATGTATCTCTGGCTTGTTAGCTTGCGCCAACCAGGTTGATGAAAGTGTACACTTCTGCACGGTGAGAGTCGTTTCCATACCTTTAAATTATAACTTCGAGGCCAATGTTGCTAGACAATGAACATGCCTGTTGTTAGTTCGGCATGTGTGAATGATGACATCTTCGTAGAAACGAGTTAGCAGTCTCTGTGCTTCAGCTCGATAAGGGGCTAGAGTAACTTCCTTCAACGAGTAAACACCGTTCATTTGATTTACTAGTAACTTGGAGTCACCCCTAATTTCCAGATTTGTAGCTCCTGCTTGTTCAGCTAAGGATACACTACACCAAATTTGGCGAATAGCAACACAATGTAGCAACAGTAATGCTGTCGTTGCTATACCGCAACGGCACTGGGCCGTTGCGGAATTTAGAAACGGCCCAATTTAAGTTGCATTTCGCCGTTGCTTATTTTTAGCGCGTGCAGTGTACGCGTGCGGCCAAAAACACCTCCCCACACTTTTTAGGATTTTTATGCCCAAATAGATATCACTGGAGTTGTTTTTCCGCCCCTAACATCAAGTGTGTGAAGAGAGTGTGTGCCATAAACACCTCTCAACACTTTATAACCCTAATTCATTTTCTTACTTTCATTATTTCATTTTCAGAACCAGAGAGAAAGAAAAGTGCGGGAGAGAAAGAAAAAGAGCGGGAGAAAAAAAATTGGTGGTTCTTCTGAGAAAGTTGGTGTTTCAAATCGAAGGCAAAGTGTTCATCTTTGTGGTGGTGCTACAAATCGAAGCCGAAGTCTTCATCTGGTAAACCCAAATCACAAATTTCACAAAAAAATTTCAGTTTTATTTGTTCTTTGTTTTGCATGTATGATTGGGGTTTGGGTTATGCGGTTTGGGTTTTATTTTTGGGTTTTATGAATTTTATTTCTAGGGTTTGTGCATAAATTTCATTTTTAGGTTTTTTTTTATATGGGTTTCTATTTATTTTTCTGATTTGAGTTTGTTAATAATTTCTATATGGGTTTCTAGGGCTTTCTGAATTGAGTTTGTTAATGTTTAATTTCTAGGGTTTTCTGAATATATGGGTTTCTATTTTTTTCTGATTTTAAGTTTTGTTTAATACTAACAGATGTTGCTATTGCTATTGCTATTGCTTGATAAATCTGTGAAATTGATAATAGAATGTGCTGGTAGAATGTGCTAGGTGAGTATGGCAGGTTATTATGGATGTGAAATTGTGTGGATGTGAGTTTGTGCTTATGTATTTGTTAAATGGAGGTTATTATGGATTCCTTGGAGCTTTAGCTGAGGCTAGGTTGGTGATTCACTCTCTTACGTGTGAGATGATAGTTATTCAGTGTTATGAAATGACCAACTTACACGTAGGAGAGTGAATGTACCAACAGATGTCGCTATTGCTCCTGAATCTAAACCATGTAGCTTGTAGACTAGCATATGACAGGATTATGACAGGATTATGATTTATAACTTTAATTGCTTGAAATCAGTTTGTGATATGTGCTGGTGATAGCTATTTTGCAGGTTATTATGGCAGAAGTAGAGGTAGATGAAAATGGACTTCCCACTGGCGACTTGACAACTAAAATGGGTCATTTTAAGGGCTCCTTGATACGTACTCATATCCCTATCTCCTATCAAGATTGAAGGCAGGTACCGATGAAGGATAAAATTTCACCTATTCTTGAATTATCACTGCTTTAGCTAGTTGTATGTGTTGATATGAACATGATGATAGTTGTATGTGTTGATAACTTGATATATGTTGCATTGGCTTTTCAGGAGAAGAAAAATCCTGGAAAGATAATCACTACTTCTGATGTGTGGCTTGAAACCCATAAACAAACTGGTGGTATCATTCTAGCTAGCGCGCAACCCTACTATGTAAGTCAGATATAAGTTTTTTAATTTATAAAAGATACTAATGAACTGAAAGAATAACTGGTTTTGGTATTCGGCATTTCAGGAAAAGCTGAAGAAGGCAGAAGAAGAAATCCAGGTAGCACTTGAAGCTGGTACTCCTGTTGAAACTGAAGATCCACTGGTCAAAGCTTTTGGATCAGATGGTCACGGAAGGGTACGTGGTTGTGGTCCTATTTCTCGTACTGCATATGATCTATTCGCTCCTGCGCGTGCTAAAGTAGATGAAATGAAGTCTAAGGATGGAGAGCTGAGGGCAGAGGTGAAGGAACTAAGTGGCAAAATGGAGTTCATGATTGAAGGCTTCGCAACATTGTGCAATGTTATCAAGGTGATCCAAACTGGACAATCTTCTTACATTGGGTTTAACCACCAGGACAGTTCATCTGGTTCACCTGCGGCCATCAATTCTGCTTCAAATCCTGTACTTGTTAATGCTGAGCATGCAAACTTGTCCCCCACTCTGAGAAATGCAGCTGCTGAAATTGCTCAAGGAAATGGTCTTGAAGATTTGTCACCTGCTCGATCAACAGTAGGTGGTAGTGGTGCTAAAGCAGTTGATGGTAGTGGTGCTAAAGCAGTAGGTGGTAGTGGTGCTAAAGCAGTTGATGGTAGTGGTGCTAAAGCAGTTGGTGGTAGTGGTGCTAAAGATCAGAGAGTTTCATTGAAGAACATGGATGGTGATTTGATTGTTAGGGGTACACTTTGTGTCGGTGAGCAGGGACTAATCTGTCACAGCGTACCTGTTGCTGAGTCGAATGTCAAAGTGGTGCTGGATCACATTTACCTGCCAGAAGAGCCCACCATCAAATCCAACAAGCTTGCTAGGAAATTTAAAGAAGTTGGAGTTGGAGGGATTTGTGTTCATCCAAAGAGTAACACGACATTTCATTAGATTGGTCGCCGTGTTTTTTGAAGATGTCTGCCATCATCTTGGTTTATAACTTACTTACTTTTATGGCTTGTTTTTTAGTTTGCTAGACCCATGGTAAAGTTTATGGAGTTCAGGGAAACTTTTATGGAGTTCCTTTTTTTTTGGTAAAGTTTGATGCAGTTTGAACTGGTTCTTTTTTTGGGTTTTGTAAAGGTTGAACATGTTAACTGCTTGAATATATATATGTTTTGGTTATGTCTATATTGGTGTGTGACAGGGAATGGATGGGATATTGCAGGTTTTAGGGGTACCAGAAAATTGTAGGGTATTGTGCTCTGGGAATTGCAGGGCAGTCTGAAATTTTTTTTTATAGTAAATTTAAGGGTAGCAACGGAAAACCAGCAGTTTCCAGTTTAGATGTTTACACCCCTCAAAATTATGCCTTGAATTTTTTTCCACCCCTAGACTATGAAGCATGCTAAATTCGCGTGTGTCGTCAACCTTATCTAGTGTCAACCTAAACTTAGCCATTTCATTTCTTTCATTTCTCTCTTTTCTCTTTTCTCTGTGAGGCTGCGAGAGAGAGTAGATAGGGTTTCATTCCTCTTTTATTTTTTCTCTGAATCTCTGTGTGTGAGGCTGCGAGAGAGAGAAGATAATAGAGAAGTTAGGGTTTCATAGAGAGTGGATAGGGTTATAGATTTTAATTTCTCTGTGAGGATGCGGGAGAGAAGTTAGGGTTTCATAGATTTGGTTTTTCTTATCTTCATAATCGTTTTCATCTGGTGCTGCGATTAGGGTTCATCTGGTTTCTTCTTCAATTTCAGGTGATAAATTAGGGTTTTGTAGAAATTCTCTTTCAGTTTTGTTGGTACGGTTTCTTCTATTTCATCTGGTTTTTTCTGCTCTGAATCTTATTTGATTCAGGTGAAATTTTATAAAAATTATTTGTTTTGATTTGAAATTTTATAAAAATTTGTGAGATCTGTTGTTTTTAGGGTTTTGATTTCAAGTATTATGTGTGTGTTGTTTTTAGGGTTCTGATTCATGCATGTTCATAGTTTTGGGTAATTCATTTAGGTTTTTGATTTATGTTCAAATTTTTGTTTCTAGGGTTTAGATTTTGTGTTTTACTGTAAGTATTATTTGTTGTCTGTGTGTTTGTATTTTGCAAATGAAATTGATATGATATGGGTCAATATGGTCTGGTGGTAAATATTGAGCTACTTCTAGGCTCATTCTCTTCTAAAATGAGAATTTTGTCGTTAACTTAAAGGGATTCGGCACCCTACCACTAGACTGTATTGCCTAATTGATTTCTGTCTTTTCTTAAGTCATACAAATGCTGTTAACATCTGGATAATCTATTGTGTGTGAGTTTGTGTGCAACAAATTGTTGCATATCTTCTAGTTTAGATATCAGTTGTTGTAGTTTGTTTTGCATATGTTATACCTTAGGTGATTATATAGTTGGTTGTCTAAATGATAGAACAACAAATTGTTGTTCTCATCAGGACTCCATAAATCTTCTATTATTTTCTTTATCACTTGCTGGTAAAGAAGTAGTAGAAGGTTTATGGAGTACCTTGATGAGTGCGCCTTTTTGCTGTATAATCTTAGTTGATTTAATTTGTTTAATTTAATTTGTATAATTAACATGAATCAGATAAATCACATGATAGGCAAATCTGATATGCTGTAGCCGAGGTAGCTTGAGGTAATGTCTCCTGCCTCTCTATTATCTTTCTGTTGTTTCCTTTTTCTGGTTCTTTTTGCAGTTACTTAACCTTCAATTTTTTTACTGTAGTTGGCAGAAGATTGACAAAGGAAATCTTATGGGAAGGTACCTACTATCAGGCTGAAGAGTATTACAGAACCAGGTACTTAGAGTATTACTGAAACTAGCTAGGTCTTATAGAACAAGAACACTAGGTTTCGTTATATAAGTTCTGTTTTTTTGGCTAAGTGTAGCACCAAGTAAACTTGAAATATTGTCTAAGTATGAAATATTGTCTAAGTATGAAAGATTATTTTGGCTAAGTAATGAAATTTTGGTATTGAATATCTTTGAATGAATGAAATTGATTCTATGAATGTATGATTCTGTGAATGTATGATTGGGGAATTGGGGAATTGTAGGTGCAGGGGAATTGGGGAATTGCAGGGGTATGATTGCCTGCAATTCCAGGGCTGGTACAATAGGAAAATCTGCTCTTTTTTTTTTCTGTTAAAACTTTAGCAACGGTATTTTACCGTTTCTAATTTCAGGGAAAGTTGGCCTTTGTTGACCTGGTCAAGGTTTAGCAATGGAAAACCTAACGTTGCTAAAATTTCCCCAGCAAAGGGAAGTCGGTCTTCGTTGACCTGGTCAAGATTTAGCAACGGAAATGTTGCGTTGCTAAAATTTTCCCGGCAAGGGGAAGTCGGTCTTCGTTGACCTAGTCAAGGTTTAGAAACGGCATATGCGCCGTTGCCGGCTAAAATAAGAAACTGAATTTGGGCCGTTGCTGGAAAATATCCGAAACGGAATACCGGCCGTTGCTGATTGAAATTCGAAACGGACGGTGGGCCGTTGCTGGGAAATAAACGAAACGGAACCTCGGCCGTTGCGGGCAAAATTCAGCAACGGTGCCTACGGCCGTTGATAGGACCGTTGCTACCCGGGAGACGCAACTGCAACATTACCGTTGCTAAAATTCGTCACATAGTGAATCGCAATGGCTGGTCACCGTTTCTAACACTTTTAGCAACAGATAGACGCCGTTGCTACCGCCCAAAATTGGTGTAGTGATAATCCTATCAGAAAAGCTTCGTATTCCGCCGAGTTGTTGGTACACCGGAAATCTAATTTGAACGAATGTGAAAATACTTCGCCGGCAGGGGAAACCAATACTATTCCAGCTCCTCCGGTATTGTTACTCGGTGTAGCGGAGCCATCGAAATATAACAACCAAGTATCTTCTTTGACCAAGGATATTTCTGGGAATTCTCCTGGTACCTCCTCGTGCAAGGACTGTATCTTCTCATGGGAAGGCCGCAAAAAGATCTGCAACTGCTTGATTGCCTTTGGGGCTACACAAGCATTGTCAAACTCTGACATATGTAGTAGCCAACGGGATGGGCTTCCTAGTATGGGCGGTTTTGACAACGGGAACCTTATGGGATCCGCTTTCGTTATTAACACGACTCTGTTTGATAAAAGATAATGCCTGAACTTCTGGATAGCGAAGACTAAGGATAGACACGCCTTCTCTACCTTCGGGTAACGGAGTTCAGCATTCTTTAGAGTACGAATAATGTAATAGACTGGATATTCAACATTATCGTCACCATCTTGTGCGAGGAGTGCTCCAATAGCAGTGTCGCTTGACGTCGTATAAAGAAGTAAACGACGCCCCTGCACCGGTGCTTTCATCACTGCTGGTGATAGTAATAATTGCTGGATCTTCCTAAATGCTTCTTCTTGAATAGGAGACCATACGAAATCTGCTCCCTTCTTTAGTAAAGGGATGAACGAGACCACAAATTGAGCTAAACCATGAATAAACCTCCGTATGTAAGAGACCTTCCCCATGAAACTTTTGATTTCTTTTACCGTCTTTGGTGGCGACATGGTGGTGATTGCTTGCGTTTTGGTAGGATCCACGTTGATTCCCTCCTCAAATACTTGAAAGCCCAAGAATTTGCCCGAAGAAACTCCAAACGCACACTTTAGAGGATTCATCCTCAGTTTGTACTCTCTGCATCTGTCAAACACTTGTCTCAGCACATCTAAGTGAGATGCTCGTGTCTTAGATTTGACTACAATATCGTCCACGTAATCTTCAATTTGTTTATGCATCATATCATGGAATATTGCTGTCAATGGCCCGTTGATAAGTAGCACCTGCATTCTTGAGCCCAAATGGCATCACAGTATAATGAAAATTCCCAATTGGAGTTCGGAAAGCGGTCTTACTTGCATCAGAATCGTACATCTTGATTTGATTGTAACCACTGTAACCATCCATGAATGAGAACATAGCATGACCGCAGGTAGCATCTCCCAACATGTCGATGTTGGGCAACGGGAAATCATCCTTGGGACAACACTTGTTCAAATCTCTGAAGTCTACACAACATCTGATTTGACCATTTTTCTTCTTTACTGGCACCACGTTAGCTAGCCAAGTAGGATGATGAATGGGTTTGATGAACCCCGCAAAGAGTAATTTTTGAATCTCGATTTTGATTTGTTCTTCTATCTCATGTCGAAAATGACGTGGTTGTTGTTTCACCGTCTTAGAGCCGGGTAAAATGTGAAGATGATGTGTCACCAACTTGTCATCCAGCCCGGGCATCTCTTCGTAGGTCCAAGCAAAAACATCCTGGTATTCTTTAAGAAGATTAACCAAGGCTTCACGCTCCTATGCTGATAAGGATGAGCAGATGTTTTTACCTGGAAAAACAATGCACCGTCTCTGGGTACTTTCGTAGTGTTCGAGATCAAAGTCGAACAAGACGAGCCTAAACCAAGTCAATGGCCGTTCACGTCTTGCTTCGGTCACAGAGAGGATAGAGGTTGATCTAGGGAGGGAAACAGTGAAGAAACTTGAGATCAGGTTAAGGATGTGTTTTGGGTGTAAGAGTTCAAGATTTCCGTCGTGAGAGTGACTGGAAATCTCCAAGGCTAGAAGGGTGTTGGTTTGCTCAGGCGTGTTTACTTCTGAGGCTCTGGTTTATTCAGGTGTTCTGAATATCTGGTTGTTTCTGGATGATCTTCTTGCCTTGGAAGATAGAGGAGGCCTCTATTTATAGTTTTGAACTCACCCTGATCTCTCGACAGAGAAGGTGGAAGTCGTGGAAGAGTGAAGGAGTGGAGGACATGGGTTGGTTTCCGTAACTGCCTGAGTTATGTAGAACATGTCCACTCGCGCCATCTTCTCGTAACTGTCCACTATCTCTATCAGTTTCTTTCAACTGTCGTAGACCGCCAGACCAATACCCCTAAAGTTTTCCCCCAGTGTGATGTTTTGATGTCTCGAGTGATACGCAGATATTGCGTAGTTGTGTTGAGTTGAGTCTGAGTAGAGTCGTATGACTAATTGTCATGACCAACGTGAGTGTGGTGTCTCCAGGACACGAGTATAGGAGCAGCCTTGGCTATTTGGCCAAGGCCAGGAGTTCATAGCGCCATTGGCTTGTGGCGCCATAGCCCAAGGGGCTACGGCCTCGGCCTTTGGCCAAGGCCAACCTTCAAAGCGCTTTAGCGCTAAACTGTTATCATGGCGCCAAGGCTAGTTTCTCGTGAACTCATGGTGGCTCATGGTTCGTGGTGCCATGCTATGTGGCACTATGACTTTGGCATCTGCCCAAGGTCGACTTTGTTGCAGCTTGTGCGTGTTGGCTATGCCTTGGTTA
>JAJJMA010200638.1:0-11019 GCA_023529015.1 Papaver nudicaule | reverse complement strand
GAGATTTAACATTTTGCTAGTTACTCGTGGAATCTCGCACCGTACTTCCAATGGTATATCTATTTGCGTGATTCGGAACGTCTGAACCAATGTGTTCACTTAAGCTTAACACACAAGGCTTTGTCCACGTTTGTTATGATATGTTTATGCGGAACGTTGAACCAGATCCCACTTCCACCTAGGTTCGTCTGGTTAGCCCAGCAATACCAAGGAAGTAATGTCGACATTATAAAGCTGGTGACGACATTTGGAAGTAATAATATCTATGGAGATTTTCGAAACTAAGGACACGTTTTCGAATTGTGATCTTTCCCAGGGATCATATTTGGTAAGCACCATATTTCGAATTAATAAGAAATATCCAAATATACCTTAAGATATTATTTTCTTTGATTGCTCTTGGCTAAACATGTTTCGAAAATATATTTTCTTTATGGAATATATTTTTCTTAAATGTAAAATGCTAGAGTATTAGTTCTCATTAAAAGCTATGAGACTAAATGGGGAATTTCGGAACTATTATGTAAATGTGCTTTGTGGAATTTCTGAAATTAAACTTTGCCTCATTTTAAAGCTAAAGCCTTAGTCAATATAAATAGGAGTGGTATCTCTCCTGAAAGATTTAATCCCCTTGGCCAAGCTCTTCTTCGGAATCGTTAGCTTGTGTTGCCGCTTTTCTTTTCAGTTACCTTTGAGTTTTTTCTCTCGGTCTAGAATTGCGTGAAAGTCTTCTCTCGGGATCGAGAAGCCTAGAAGTACCTCTTACGGGAAACTAGTTTATGTTTACTAGTCTTCTTTGTATTGTACTTGTGTTCTGTTTTATCACATCTATCAAACCTAACGATCTTGTTTATTCTAAGGTCCTTCTCTTCTGATATAAGTCCACTCAAGATCGTTGTGATTAGAACATACTCTTTATCTATTAACCTGGATTTGTCAGCAATCCACTTTCGGTTTGTGTGCCTAAACTATAGATATTGAGTGGAATCAAGATCGTTGTTATTGGATTTGTTCTTTGCAGGTACATCGTTCTTCACGGTCATATCATTTCGTATTTGCTACAGCTATCTGCTTGATTCCAACTGGGACGACAAGGTTACTCTTTCGGGAGTTTGGGTTTTGAAACCTTGATCGATATCTCGAGGTGTTTATTGCCCAAGTAAACTTAATATCCTCGCTCTTGGTGTGAAAAGACTTCGGTGAAATATCTGTTAGTTACCAAGCATATCATCTAGCGATTTGACCTGTCGTTATTTGGTTGTTGTCCATAAGGTTGTAATCGTCTGATTGGAGGTCGGGTAGCGATAGTCTTCGCGACGGACTGTGAGGCAACTCTTGCGTAAGACAGTAAATGACGTCTGTTTGCGTAAGGGATTACATGTGCGTGACCATCTTGCTGTGGTTGGAGGCGTAGGAATACTGAGGGGAAATCTTTGTGACTAATAGTCGTATTAGGGTCATATTGTCTGCACCAGCTCGTCCGAAGTCTGAGAGTAGGTGTGTTGGCGGCTTAATTCTTAAGAGTATTCAAACTGGACGAGGTCCCGAGGTTTTTCTACGAGTTTATAGTTTCCTCGTTAATAAAAATCTTGTGCGTGTGATTTCTTGTTTTGTGTGCTGCTTCGTTATTTACTGATAGCAATAATCTATATACTTTGTTCCGCAAACGAAAGGAATTGGTGGTGTACTCGGTACCCTCGTCTTTTCAGCGCGCTACGAGAATGACATACTTTTTTTTTAGTTGATGAAGTATCAGTATAGGTGTTGTATGTTGTACAAGTATTTCAGGTTCAAATCTATCCAATTAGGATCTCTGTTTGTTGATGAGAGGGCCAAGTTGGGAAAAGCCCGTGCTGAAATTACCGAACTGAAGAAAAATCTTTTGGAAGCCGCACCTATTACTCCCGAGGTTGATCCGTTGAGGGAATCGAACACCAAGTTGTCTCATGAGAATGCGTCATTGCGTACTGAACTCGAAAATCTCCGCGCTCAACTGACTTCTAAGCAAGGTAAGATTTTTGTTCTTTCTCCTTACTAGCTTCATTTTGAGTTTGGTACGTTACCCGAAGTATCTCCGCTGCTGACTAGGGGCGGGTGTGGATGAAATCGTATCTCTTCGCGAATCGGTTAACCAGTTTTGTAATCAAAATAAACAACTTGCTCTCGAATTAGTAACTGTGAAGCTTAGGTATAATAAGCAGAGTGATGTAATTAAGCAATAAAAAAAGCCTATTACGAGCTTGAAAAAAAAGGGCTTAGGGTGCTTGCGGATTATAGAGCTTACGAGAAAAAGGCCGAGGCTGAGTTATCCTAGAAATCTTATTCCTTGGTTGATGTATCTCGTCAACTCTCAGAATTACGTGAACATCTTTCCAGTCTTACCTCTGATTCTGATCGTGTTACCATTGAGAGTTTGCGTACGCAAGTATCCCAACTTTCCAGGGAAAACCTCAGGTTTAGAGATGAGTTTGGAAATCTTATGGTTGAATTGAACACGACTAAACACCGTTGAGGAATTAACATCTAAAAGATCTCGAGATGAGATAAGCTAGCCAAGATGGGCTCCACGGTAAAAGGAGTTTATAGAGAGAATATACGTATTGAACACGAGACTTTACTGCATAAGTCAGAGATAGTTAATCAACAGTCCCTTTATGATTGTCTTGAAGCGTCGCACGCTAAAGTCTCGAGAGATAATTCCCTTCTTAGTGAAACCAATGAGACTTTATCTGGAGATTTCAAGGGTAATCTTGTTAAGGATGGAGTCCAATTTTTGTTTTTCATGTTTTTGTCTTCCAGTGCTCCGCGTAACTTATTTATTTTATGTTTCATTGTTTTTCCTAGGTCTTGAGGAGAAACTTCGCGTTGCGGATGCCAAAAGTACTGAGTTACAAGAGAAGTTATCCCAAGAAGAGAATCAACGCGCTAATCTGCAAATCTTGGCCACCATTTCTGAACTCCGCGCCACCAAAGTAGAGAAGAATGCATCTTTGCTTAAGCATAAGATTACTGAGATAACCTTTAAAGCACACATCAAGTATGTCACTAAGGTGAACGTTGTTTACGACGAAGTTCAGAGGGATACGGGCATGAGTTATCCCAGGTTGGCACCTCCCGAACGTCATGTTCCGCAAACTACCCAGTCTTCAGCTTCTGCGGCTTCGGTTTCTCAACTGTCCTCCGGTCCTTACTGTCTTTAAGTTTTCGTTCTCCTCATGCACTGATGATTGTTTTTAATTATTCTCTCTGAACTTTTTGTTTTTGACACTATGTATCTATGTGGTGGATGCGGGTATAATCATCTGTATTGTAATTTTGTTGGTGTGTAATGGTCAATCATCAGTACTTTTGAGTTTCTTAGAATTGTTGTTAAATGGGTCTTACAACATGTCATGCAGCCTTGCGTTGCTTCCTTAAACCCTGTTGTTGCGTATCAGTTCTTGAATGGCCTTATAGCAGAAGAGAAGGACTGTATAATAGACAAGAACGTAATCAGGAAACCAGGGTTACATGTTAATCCGATTTCAACCACTAAGGTCTCAATCTCCTACCTGTGTTTCCCAACTCTCAAGAGAAATCTTTATAGTCGTTAGGTAAATCCCACAAAGGAACTGCTACCTAATAGAGGATGACTATACCACAACAAGCTTTCACCTAAGTGAAAAGAGTTTACGATCAATTCCACAGAGAAACTTCACATATGCTTGATGCTTGTGGTTTTAGTTCTGAAACCCTCTATTTATAGCACTGAATAAGATAGGTTTCTTATGAATAAAGCAACTAGTTACTTGTTCCACAAGTTTAGCAGTGCCCGTGTAAAACGAACTCGTTACTTGACTTGCACACAAAGAAACCTAGATTTATCTCAATTGGAAATCTTTATCATTTATCTGCCAAGTGTTTTGTTAGCTCACAAACACTTTAAGATTGATATCCAACATACCAGAGATAATCTTTATCTTATTGACACTTTGAGAATCGTTAGATGGACCACATAAGATATTTCGTGATAACCAAGTCCAACTAAGAGATAATGGAGTCAGAGTTTAATCCGTGTGAAATCCCAGAGAATATTCACTTTGGACGGTTCGTGAACCGTCCTTCTGAATTCCAGCCAGATACATCGAATCGTGGTTCACGTACATGTACATGTACAAATTGATGTTTTGGAACTCAGGAGAAAAATCCAGAGTCACTGTTCATGAACCGCCTTTGTTCAAAATTAGGGTTTAACTGGATCCGCTGGAAGTTCTGGGTTGGGCCAGTACTTAGACGTGTTATTACGCCCTCAGCTATAATCCACTAGACTCTTTCTCAAGAGTACTCCTTTAGATTCACCCATATCCTACAAGTGATTTGCAAGCAAACCATTGCTATGGAAAGATGGTATCGAATCTATCTCACGCATCTTGTAACCTTAGTATTCGTGGGAACCAATACTAACATAACACATGGTTATGTAAACAAGAATACGATCTCAATCGCTATTAGTATCTCTACTAAAGTAGCCAACTATTTCGAAAGATAGAATAAGTAAAATAGACGAATTTCCATAAAAGTCATAACTCCTACTAACCTTTTGTCGATGAAGAATAACTGATGTCTTCTTTGTCTTCACAGTCTTCGTCTTCAAGGTCTCTACTACTTTGTTTATATCCCAATTCTGAAATCTAAACTCTAGTAGACTAAATTAAGAATTGTGTTTTGACACCTAAAACTGAAAACCAGCTTGACACACCAAAGCTAGTGGGTTTGACCGGACAATGCCCTAACACCTGTTCTGGATCTGCACTTGTTGCAACCACTTCTTCACAAGAAAATTCTGATGTGTCACCTAATCGTGGTCATGTTATCTTTGGTAAGAAGCCCTACTACATTTGACATATCTGACTTTGATGCTGAAAAGGAAGTTGAGGAAGAATTGGCTAGACTTTTAAAACCCATAAATATGACCAACTCCGAAAACAAGCGATTGAGATCCGAGTTGACATGTCTAAGGGAAAGCATCAAAGTAAAGGATCAACTTATTGAAGAACTGAACACGGAAAATGAATCTCTAAAAGAATCTGTCAAAACTCTGAAGATCTTTGTTTCAGAAGACTCATACAATATCAGTCAGTTGCAGTCAATAATCAACACACCACTTGTGTTTGATCAAACTAATAATGTCTCTTGTAATCTGTGTATTATGGAATTGTTTGACAATATCTTCTACATACATGATCTTGATGCTGCATGTGCCAAGGATTTTATATATAGAGGTTCTGAGTACAAAATTCTGTATTCCTAAGGAAGAATCTATTACACCAAGTGCCGAAACTTTGACATCTGGTAAAAATCCTAGCAAAGGTGACAACAAGGGTAACAAGAGCAACACTGATATCACTTTGGATAAAGGGAAAAACAAATGGAACTTTTCGAAAAACGAACAAGAAAAATACCAAAATTATCCTAATGCAAAGCAGTGGCTGACAGTAATCAACGAGGTAAGAAACTTAAGAAATGAGATTTCTAATTTTCAAAGTATTAATTGTTGTGCTACACCTCACTACTTGCCATATCAGTATGTGTTATACCCTGTTTGGCCTTACACCGAAAATTCAACAGATCACTTATGTACATGTTGTATTCAATGCAACTCTGAGATGATTGGTCAGCATCCTACCTCGCATAAGAATTTTGAAAATTCGAAACGATTGTCTCGAAAAAGAAAAATGTGATAAAGGAAAGTCTGCCTTTTGAAAATGAAATTATTATGGTTGATTCTGGAACCACTACTGATGAAAAGTGCGAACTGCGCATGAGACCACTTAGCCTATCATAAACTTGCACATCCTTGCAATATTTAGGTATTAAGAGGATTCGTGCATAACTATGTAGATAATGTTGTAATATCAGTAATTAGAAAATAAAAAATGTTCTATTAGTAAGCCAAAAATTATATTTCAGTTTCGAAATCTAAATATTTTTTAAAAGCTAGTATATTTTACAATATTCACTATTTCCAAAAATCTGATTTCAAAATCAGCATGTGTTTGGTAATTATGGATTTCCGTAATAAGTTTCGAACCATATTTTGGAAATATACCTAAAATATTGAGATACATAATTTGGCAGGGTTCGAATCTTGTTCTCTATTTATAGTGATCAAGTTAGACCAATTTCGAAATCACTTCTTGTGCTCATATCTCTTCCCTGACTTCTTCAAAAGAGAGAAAGCTCGTTTTCGAAATATCTTTTGCCATGGAAGGAAATACTGCTGACGCTCCTCCTTCTCCTGAAGGGTTTGAAGGCTTGTTCAAAAAACCTATTGTACTTGATGAAGAGTATGTAGTCAATCCGTGTCATCTCAAACTTGCTGAAGATGTGAATAATATAGTTGCAATGGTTTCCACAAATAGTGTAGTTGATATTTTTGGTCATTACAAAGTGATTAAGGAACAAGTTGATCTAAATACCAGGGAACTAGAGTTGATGAGGTTGCGTCTCAATAGTACATGTGATAACATAGAAACCCTGATGAATCTTTTCAAGAAACTTCTAGAATGCAGTTCTCAAGAACCTTCAACAAGTACTGAGTAGTCATTATATGACATGTCTAGAGTTTTGGGTTTTCTATAAAACCTTCCTATGTTTCGAATCTATTGTTAAACAAAATAAAAAAATTATTAGTAGAGTTTTTATTTATTTATTTGGTTTGTTGTTTAGTTTTGAAAAAAAAATAAAATTTATTACGCAAGTTTCGATTTTGTTTATGAATATTTATTTTAAAAATTAAAAATCAGAAAAATCGAAAAACTAAAGATATTACGCCAGTTTCAAATGCAACATTTGATTTAATATTTCCTAATCTGTTATGAATATATGTTGCAGGTTATCAAGATAGTTCCTTTATCACCCATGGAGCTGATCTAATAATTGTTTTAATATCTTGTATCATTGGCCTCCTTATGTTTGTGGCTGTTATGTTTGTACTAATGACTTGTACGCAGGTATAATGACTATGTAAGGAGGAGATTGATTCTATGTTAGTCACAATACTATTGGATCTCCTTGTGTCTTATGACTGGAGTTATACTATACGCATAAATCAATGGTTTTGGTATAATCTAGTAAGACTACGGACGTGTTCGAAAATCCAAAACCAGATCTTAGTCTTTTTCTGGCAAAGACTATTCCGTTGTTCTCAAGTCCGACGGAATGACAACCAACGGGAGAGAGTTCTTTTGTGAACTTGCCCTTAATAGACAAATATCTTTAGGGGAGCGTGGTTGTGGAATATACAGGGAATATAACTCATATCTGCTTATATCTTTTATATTTCCTGACAGGTTACTTGTGCTGATTATTATATATATATTTTGTGTAACTTGTCGAAATGCCGACCTTATGAATGCAATCATTTTTATATGTTGAATCGAGTTCTCTGAACTTGAGCATTTATCTCGAACCCAAATATTTTCGAGACCCTATGTCAATTCTTTTTGACAAAAAGGGGGAGAAATATTGATCTTGACTTCGTTCAGTGCTTGGTCTTTGACAGTAAGCAGTGTCATATGGGGAGAAAAATGCATGTGCGTATATTGAAAAGTGAATGAAAACATTAACTAAGAGGGAGTAACGCTATTGAAAAAGGAGGGGTACCGAAATACTACCAACTTTTCGTTTTGGCTGGTGAGTCTTATGGTTTAAGTCTGGACGATCTCAAAAATCAATATCCAAACTTATAACTGGAGTTGTTAAACCTCGACAAAGAGTACTTTGGAGTCAACTCTACAGTTAGGCAATAATGTACTACTTGGTGCTTTAATTATATAATCAGAGATATAATGCGGAAAGTAAAAGCACACAAGACACCAGGGTTTTTTTTTAACGAGGAAACTGCCTTGCAGAAAAACCTCGGGACCTCGTCCAGATTGAACACCGCCCAGTACAAACTGACTACAAACACTAGCCTACTATAAGACTTCGGTCTGGGATGTAGCAGAGACCAACTCAAGCCCTCCAAGCGAATTCGCTATTGTAGCCTTCTTTACGTCTCTAGATCCCCCACAGATCGTCACACACTTGATTCCCCCAGCTGACGTCCTTTACAGGCCTAGGAGTTGCTTTGACCGATGCCAAAGGCTTGTGTCAGCAATACTGGTTTTTCAACCTAATTGTTGACGTATGGTGTAACTGTCCTCTATCAGTTTACCACACACAAGATGACTTCCTTCGGATTGTTAAATCCAGGTCATACGGAAATCTACTTCACAAATCGGGGCTGACACGCAAACCAAGTAAGCAATGCCCAATTCGTATCTACCTCAGTTATACACGAAGAATCACTTAAGAAACTTGTATAACTGGAGCTAACTAGGTCTTACAACACCGAGTGCAGCCGTGCGTTGCTACCTTTCCAACCTTGTTGAGTAACGTATCAGTTCTTGAATAACCGTATATCAGAAGAGACGGACTTTAGAATAGACAAGAACGTGATCAGGTTACCAAGGTTACAGGTTAATCCGATTTCAACCAAAGATGGTTTCAATCTCCTACATGTGCTTCCCAACTCTCAAGAGAAGTCTTTATAGTCGTAGGGAGTTCCCAGAGGAGCTGCAACCTATAGAGGATGCCTATACCACAACAAGCATTCACCGAAGTGAAAAGAGTTTACGCTACCTTCCCTAAGGACCTTCACGTATGCTTGATGCTTGCGGTATTTGTCCATAGACATCTCTATTTATAGCACTCAATAAGATAGGTTGCTTTGGAATAAAGCAATCAACTACTTGTCCCACAAGTTAAGGAAACTTGGAAATCAAGTAAAGAGATTAATCTCAATTGGAATTCTTTTTACATTATCTGCCAAGTGTTTTGTTAGCTCAAAAACACTTCAAGATAGAAATCCAACAGACCAGAGATAATCTTATCTTATTGACTCATTGAGGATCGTTAGATGGAACACAAAAGATATTATGTTTTACACAAGTCCATCTAAGAGATAAAGGAGTTTGGAATTTGACTCAGAGTGAAATTCTAAAAGAATCTTCACTAAATCCGACACCAGCAAGATGACTACCGTCAGGTTCACGTACTGGTACGCGAAATAAATAGCCATCTCGAACTCAGGGAATTTCCGAGTTTCTGGTACGCAAACCGGTTCGTGAACCGTGCGCCTGTCAGATTTCGTCAAATCTGGATTCCGCTGGAAGTACTGGGCTGAGCCAGAACTTAGACGTGTGTACGTCCTCAGCTGTGATCCATGGACTCTTTGCTCAAGAGTACTCCTTTAGATTCATCCATATCCAACTAACAGTTTGCAAGCAAACCATTGCAATGGACACATGGCACCGAATCTATCTCATTCATTCTTGTACTCACAATACTTGTGGGAACAAACACTGGTCATGACACAAGGCCACGTTACACAAGAATACGATCTCAATCGCTATTATCACTACTAAAGTAGTCGACTATATTTCGAAAGAATAGATAAAGTAGAATAGAAGAATATCCATAAAGTCATAACTCCTACTAACCTTTTGTCGATGAAGAATAATTGATGTCTCCTTTGTCTTCACAGTCTTCGTCTTCAAGGTCTCTACTACTTTGTCTATATCCCAATTCCGAAATCTAAACTCTAGTAGGCTAAATCAAGAATTGAGTTTTGACACCTAAAAATGATAACTAGCTTGACATACCAACGCTAGTGGGTTTGACCGGACAATGCCCTAACAATCTCCCCCTTTGTCAATTTTAGTGACAAAACCAATTTACATATGGATTCAAATAATATACAATGAAGTACTAACCAGATGTATCTCTTGATTTCTTGAATTCTTCAACTTCTCCCTTGAGTCTTGATGTGTTCGTTAAACTCTTGTTGATGAATCCGTAGTCAGCAGTCACAACATAACCAGCTCAAAAAACCATAAAGGTACGCTTAAGCTTACGTGGGTTTGGTATGCTCATCCCACATGTTGTTTGTGCGTAAGAGTAAGAATCAGAGCAATCTTTGAAGTTAGTGTATCAAACTTCTAAAGTGATTCTACTCATTCTTGATACCATGCATGATCTCAGCTTTAATTACTCCCCCTTACTTGATACTTTGTGAAAAGCACAACAAGTAAGCACATGATGTTCTCCCCCTATGGTTATGCACGGTAATGCAAACAACCACAAGAACAAGAACCATATGTATTCTCCCCCTATTTGTCACAAAAATATGACAAAGTAGTTTGAGACTAGGGTTTCATACACCTATAAGAACAGGTGAAGCCAAGAACTCGCATATCAAGTTAAAGATGGTATACTTAGGTAATCTGAACAACAAGATTCCTGAGTTCTCACCTTTTGGAGAAATAAAGATACACTTTCTCCCAATATTCCACATTCACGCTCCCCAAAAAGATTTGTTATTAAGCGCAAGTTCAAAAGAACTCTCCCCCGTGTGGTGTTATTCAATAAAGAACAACTGACAAAGTCTAACATGGACAAGAACAATTGAATGTTATCCAGCTTTGCTTTGTTAATAATCTCTTTTCCTTAGCCAATTTCGGAAAAAGAGTTATATGATTCTGAGTTTGAGAAAACCCTAATAACCATATAATCAAAAGTTTCTTTGCGTCACTACCGAAGCAATGTAAAAAGCATAACTTTTGTAAACAGACACAGCTTTACGTCATTACCGAAGCAATGGAAAAAGATATGTTTTGCAATAAGATTGAGGTAAACAAATCAAGTATTGCAAACAGCATCATTAATAACATCTAAAAAGAACTTTTATTAATGAAATAAAGTAGTACATGCTTGAAAAACTCTAAAAAGCATGAAAGGCAAACTACTAAACAGATTTAGTTTATATTTCTTAGGCAAAAGTAAGAACAAGTTCTCACAAGGAACCAACTAATTCTCTTTGAAAGAAGTCATGACGAAGTTATTGATTTCCTCAATATCTTGATCTTCATTCATGGGCATAGGAATATCAAACTCGAATTCCTTAGTCTCTTTGGTAGAGATGTTATGCACTTCTTT
>JAJJMA010200624.1:0-12211 GCA_023529015.1 Papaver nudicaule | reverse complement strand
CACCCCTAGGATGATGCCACGTGTCCCTCAGATTTCTGGTACCTACAGTTTTCTCCTTTTCTTTTTAACTTCCCACAGGGTAAGTTAGGAAGAAAATCTTTGTCGAAGGGTACCATCACACACGTGCTCCAGCCTAGGCTCCAGGATTTGGACACGTCGCCAAATAACTGACTAACTGGAAGCGCCGGTTGAGTAACCCACCTTTTCAGAGATTAGATGTAAAAAGTACTCCTAGGTCTTTTCAAGCCTTTATTTCCTTTTTATTCTCTTTCCTCGGAGATTTTCTCTGTAGAAAATCTTTGTTCCACTGTTCATCGTCTTCTCCGCCTTACTTTTACTGTGAAAAGCTTGGTTTTCCGACGACAATGGCGCCAAAAAGGTTCGTCTTATTCACTTTTGATCTTTGGTGTTTTCTTCTATTTTAAAGAAATTCCCAATTTCTTCACTGCTATGAATAGTTGCTCCAAGGGAAAATCTAAATTTTAGTTTTCCTTTGTTTTGTTGTTTTTGTTTCAGAACTTCTGCTTCCTCTGAGAGGGATGAAGATCCAAATTGTCTGAGGATTCTCCGTAAAAAGTACTATCTAGATTCTAGGTTCCAGATCTCATGGGCTACGCCTCAGAGGAGTGAAGGTGTCATCACTCCAGAGCTCTTGAGGGAGAGCAATCTGAGTAGGACCCGAATCATTGTTTCCAAGGCTCAACTTGATTCTGGCCTCCGTATTCCTCTATGGAGTCCCAATGATTCCTTCGTGTATCGTGCTCTGGCCTCTGGAGTGGACACTCCCAGAGGTCTGTTCCAGTTAAACAATACAGCTTGCAGGATCCTTTCTGAGTGTGCTTCCAGAGCTCGGGGAAGGATTCTTTTTCAGTCTGAGAAAGTTTCCTTTGACCCTGCTGATGCTAAATTCTACAGTGTGGAGAATTTTTAGCGCAACTATCGAGTGACTCAGGCTAGGAGGGAGAGTTCCTTTGAGGGTTTTGGAGTGAGTATCCAGAGGAGGAGTGCGGATGAGAGAAAGAATGCTCCTTTGCTTCTGGGGGATGTAGACCCTCCAGGTGGTGGTGAGACTTCTCAACAAGATTTCCTCCACAAATCCCATGATCCAAGCTGGCATGTTGGTCCTTTGTTGATTGAGGGTCCATTCGTTTTTGGGTTTGATGTAAGTGGGAATCCCGTTCTGGAGACTCCTAAATCTCTAGAGGATCTCCCTCCTTATCTCCCATGGGTGAATGTTTGGCCCAATGCTGGTGGTTCTAGGAAGCGCAAGGGAGGAGATGCTCCAGAGGTAAAAAATATTTGTCTTAGCTTTCTGAGTATGTGTCCCATACTTGCCCCTATTTTTTGACTCTGGGAATTTCTCCTTGCAGCCTTCTAAGCAAATTGGGAAAAAGGTCGTTGTCTCCTCCGAGAAGGGGAGGAATGTGTCTTCCAAGCCTCCTTCCGCTGCTCGGAGATTGATGGTAGACTATGGAGATGATGGCCCAGACTCTGTGGACGTGCCTTTCCATGAAACCTTCCAATCCCAACAGGATGATGATATGGTCGTTGTCCAACCAACCCAACCCTCCAAGGGTAAGTCTTCTCAAGTCGCAGATTTGAGTGCTCAGACTTCCAAGGATGATGCTGTGCTAGTTCAGCATAAGGATGGGTCTTCTAAGAAAGAAAGCACTTTGGTGATTCCCCCTGGCAGTTCTCTGGTTGTTTCTGGGACTGCTTCCACTGTTGTAGCCACTCTTCTTGCTCCTGACTTTCAGAACAAAAGTGTTGAGGAGCAAGCTAAGGCTGTTGCCCCAGAGAACCTTCCCTTACTGGTAAATGAGATTCATCCTTCTTACTCTTTCTTAGGTTTTGTCGTTTGTTTTCTGATTCTGGGATCCTTTCAGGTCCAGAATGCATTTGCATCTTTTTCAGCTAGCTCTGAGGTATCCGTCCGAGCTCTGGACGGCCAACTAAAAGACTCTCAGAAGAAGGTCTCCGAGCTTCAGAGAAGTCTGAACCTTCAGAAAGGTAACTTTTCTTAACGTCTTTCAGTTAGTTTTGTATGCTTTTTCTGGGACCTAAAATAGTCCTTTTCCCTTAGTCGAATTTGATCGAGCTAAGGTCCAATGGGAGAGGGATCGTAGTGACTACCAGAATGAACTCACTCTTAGGGTACTGATTTGGGTAAGATGGCGAATACGCATGAGGATAAGATCCAAAGTATGTTTGCCAATCTCTCAGAGGAGCACTCTAAGATTGTAGAAGGTCTTCATAGACAGCTTAGAAAATCTCAGTCCCAGATTAATACTTTAGAGTCTATGAAACGAGGTCTGAAAGACCAAGTTAGGACTTTTATGCGGTGGCAAGAGGATCATCAACCTATGCTCAATCAGATTGAGGATTATAAGGAAGCCTCTGAGCGTGCGGCTGATGAGTTACGGGCTTCACATGAGCTTGTTAGAAGGTTGCGTGATGCCATGGCAAAGCATGCTGATGCCTGCCCCATGGATAAGCATGCCTTGACTCTTCTAGAAAAGCAGTATAGTGAGCTTGATTCTGCCAGGTTGGACACTGAGCAGACTCTGAGGGCTATCATCTCTGACTCGGAAGGTAGATCAGAATAGGCCTCAGATTTCTTCAATTGTTTTAGTGTTTTTCCTGTTGTCTCATGTTTGCTTTGCTCCTTTTTCAGGGAAAGCTAGAGAGCTTGAGGAGTTGAGATTGCAGTTTGAAACTGTCAAGGCTGAGAAAGAGACTCTGGAGGCCAGGGTTATAGGATTCGAAGAGGAGCTGAAAGAGCAGGAGGACCATCTTTATGAGAAATATTATAAGGAAGCTTCTGATGTAGCTAAGTCCTTGAATAAGCAATGGAAGACCAAGTATGATGCTCTTCTCCTCTCCATTCAGGCTCAGAAGACACCTGAGGCTTCTCCTAAATTTATGGCAGCTTTGCAAGAGACTGTGGCTCCTTCCAGAGATTCTGAGGCGACTACTTCCAGAGGTGCTCCAATCTCTGAGGCTGAAGAACCTGAGGGTGTACCAACCTCTGAGGTCGAGGAGGATTTGGAGCTCGGAGAGCAGGATGGTGGTGAGCAGCCAGAAGTTGAGGAGCCAGAGAATGAACGCCCTCAGAATCAAGATGCTGATACTGAAGAGCGAGGGTCGTCTCCCTCCAATCTTGCAGAAGATTGACTGTCTTTCTCCTTCCTTTTCCTTGAACTGACTTTTCTTTTGGTAGTTTATGTGTTGGTTGTTCTTGATTAACAACAAATACTTTGATTTTTTGTCTGGGCGCTCCCAAGCTTGGGGGGCAAAACACTTTGGACCCTTATTGTTGTGAATGTATGGGTGTTTGTTTTGTCACTTTCGTGCCTTTAGAGTTAGACAATGCTTTTTGTCTTAGGTTGTGTGCTTTTCAGCACTCTATCCCTTAGAGGCTCAACAACTTTGTAAAGTCTTACCAAAAAAGATTTCCTTACTTTATGAGGAAGATTCCATGTACGTTGAAAGACTCAGTGGCCACTAAGTCAGACAAGGACCATACTGTACTACCTTGATCATGATGACGAAATTTTCTCTAAGGTGAATTTTGAGGGTTTCTTCATTCTGGGATGTTTCGTGAGGGGAGCCATCCCTCAGCCTGCATCTCCAAAATGGCATCCTAAGGTGTTATTAGGGCATCCGAGTCATATGGGTAAGAGATCTGTCCATAGACTAAGGCAATGGGTAACATTGGGGGAGTGTGCACCTCCCTCGTACCTGAAATACCCTTTCGGGGTCTTTGCCCCTGCATATGCAGAGACGAATGCGTATTCGTTAGATCTGGGCGTGGGTTGTATGGCTAGTACTTCGAAAATTCAAGGTAAGAGTCATTCTTGTAATTTTCTGAGGGTTTCGAAAATATAAAAGGAAAGAGACTCTTCTAATTTTCTGAGGGTTTCGAAAATATAGAACGAAAGAGACTCTTCTATTCTTCTGAGGGTTTCGAAAATATAGAAGGAAAGAGACTCTTCTATTCTTCTGAGGGTCAATATATAGAAGGAAAGAGACTCTTCTAAAATTCTGAGAGCTTCGAAAATATAAAAGGAAAGAAACTCTTTTAATTTTCTGAGAACATAGACATAATAATAACAAAAGATTTTATTAATATTCCAGAGGTTGTACATGATCATATTCAAAAGTACTTAACACTATTTCGTACATAGTATTACAAAGCTCTGAGAGACATTTCCCTGTACGGGCTTTGAGACTTCTTGAAGGATTCTGGTTCCTGTCACGCCTTCTCGAAAGTAGGTTCTATAGTTGTAGTCCCTAGATAACTTTCGATGATAGTTCTCCATCTTCTGGAGTGCTGCTTCTCTCATTTCCCATGGATTGTCTATCCTAGACAGTATCTCATTGGTGGTGAGGTTTTCTTCCCAGGCTTCCGTCTTGGTTGCTGGTATCATGGCCTCAGTAGGTATGATAGCTTCCGTTCCATATGCAAGAAGGAAAGGAAACTCCTCTGAGACTGGGTTTTTAGTTGTTCTATGCTTCCACAGGACGTTGAATAATTGCTCACACCACCTTTCTTCGTATTCTTCCAGAGCATCCTTAAGTATATTTGCGATAGTTAAGTTTCTGAGCTCTGGTGCTGAATCTTCCTGTTGTGGAATAGGTGTGGCTTTACTTCTCCTTATGTAAAAGGCATTGCACAGGTGGTTCATTTTTGGGCCACTAAATTGCTTCTCATCGTCTGAGACGATGGCTGCCGGTATCCCAAAGCGACAGACGATTTGTTCGAATACAAAATCGTGTATGTCCTTGTCTCGGATATTGGCTAAAGCTCTTGCCTCCACCCACTTAGTGAAGTAGTCCGTGGCTACTATCAAGTATTTCCTGCCTTCTGTCCCTCGTTCTAGGGGTCCTACTATATCTATGCCCCACTTGGCAAATGGCCATGGGCTTAGAATAGAGGTTACTTCAGAGGCTTGAAAATTTCTCTTGTACTTGTGACAATCTTTGCATTGGGCAGCAATTCCCTTAGCATCCATATTCATGTAAGGCCAGTAGTACCCTGAGGTCTTAGCCTTGGATGCTAAGGATGTCCCTCCGAGGTGGTTCCCTGCTTCTCCATGATTGATGGCTTCCAGAACTTCTATTCCTTGCCTTCTGGTGAGGCATTTTAGGAGAGGTCCCAGAAAAAATTGTCTGTATAGCTTCCCGTCTCGGAGACGGTAATTCTTGGCTCGTGATATTATCTTGTGAGCGTATTGTGACTCTGCTGGGAGAGTTTTCCTTTCTAAGTATTGGTGAATAGGTATTCTCCAATCCTCTTCTGGGGGTCCATCGTCAGAGGACTGTTCTTCTCCCATTTCAGTAGTGAACACCTTCACTTCTGGCTCTGGGGCATCTGGCTCTTTCAGAGGTACTGAGGGTAGCATAACCCTGTCTACTCTGATGCTAGCAATCTTAGGATCATTCAACATTGATGCAATGTATGCCAGAGCATCCGCATGTCGATTGTTGTTTCTAGAGATATGTACGAGACCAGATATCTTGTTTATGTATTCCTGAGCTTTCTTGTGGTAGGCTTGTAGGCATGGGTCCAGAGTTTGATATCTTCCCTCTATCTGCCTTACCACTAGCTGCGAGTCACTTGTTAGCCTTACGTATCTGAGTTCCATCTCACAAATCAATCCCAGACCGTGTATGACTGCCTCATACTCTGTTATGTTGTTTGTGGTGGGAAACTCAAGTCTCAGGCTGTGTACAATTCTTCTTCCAGTAGGAGTTGTGAATACCATTCCAATGCCTGCCCCATCAGCGTTCTTGGACCCGTCCACAAAGACTTCCCACCTGGTAGGATTTTCCGCCCTCAGAAGTTCTGGGGGGTCTTCTAGTTCATCCTCAAAACCAGGTATGTCTTCGAGTTCTTCCTCTTCTGCTAGAGGGAAGTCCGCTAAGAAGTCAGCAACAGCTTGGGCTTTGATGGTAGTCTGAGGTTGGTATTGTACTCCAAACTGTTTGATCTGAGCTCCCCACTTTGAGATCCTACCAGCCCTTTCAGAGTTTCTGAGTACTGAATCGATAGGCAGTTTGGTGATCACAGTTATAGGGTGAGCGTGGAAGTATGTTCTCAATCTCTGAGAAGCAAATACCAATGCCAGAATTATCTGCTCAATCTTAGAGTAATTCTTTTCGGCAGGCCCCAGAGTCCTACTGATGAAGTAGATAGGCCTTTCCTCACCTTCTACTATGCGTAAGAGTACTGCATTGATAAATTAGGAGGTGGCTGCTAGATAAACATATAATGTTTCATCCGGTTCAGGCTTTTGTAGTATAGGCATTGTTGCCAAATACTTTTTGACGTTGTAGAACGCCTCCTCGCATTCCTTACTCCAGACCATCTTCTGGCCCTTCTTCAGAATGCTGAAAAAATGCTTGAGTTTGTCGGAGGATCTTGCAATGAATCTTCCCAATGCAGCCAATCTTCCATTTAGTCTCTGGACATCCTTCCGAGTTACTGGTGAGGGCATTTCTGTGATAGCTCTGACTTTCTCAGGATCTACCTGTATACCATCCTTCGTGACCATGTAACCTAGGAACTTCCCAGAGGTGACCCCAAATGCACATTTGAGTGGGTTGATTTTCATGCGAAATTTCCTCATCTGAGCGAAAATCTCTTCCAGATCTCTGACGTGATGTCTGGACTGTTTGCTTTTGACAAGCATGTCGTCCACATATACCTCCAGAGTTTTGTGAATCCAAGGCAAGAACATCTTGGACATTAATCTCTGATAGGTTGCCCCTGCATTTTTTAGTCCGAATGGCATCTTTGTGTAACAGTACAGCCCATTGGGAGTGAAAAATGCAGTATGCTCTTCATCTTCTTGCGCCAGAGGGATTTGGTTATAGCCAGAATAACCATCCATGAATGATAACAGTTCATTCCCAGAGGTAGCGTCAACTAGTTGATCTATGCTTGGGAGTGGGAAGCTGTCCTTGGGGCATGCCTTATTTAGATCACTAAAGTCGATGCATATCCGTACCCCAGCGTTGTTTTTCTTCGGGACAAGTACCATATTGGAGATCCATAATGGGTACTGTACCTCCCGAATGACTCCAGCCTTTTCCATCTTCTGAAGCTCCTTCTGGACTGCTTCTTGATATACTGGGGCTATCTTTCGAATTTTTTGTCTCACAGGTTTGACACCTGGATGGATTCGGAGATGATGATGGCTTATGTCTGTTGGGATTCCCAGATGTTTGAGGCACAATTCGGGGTCGATTCCCGGCATGTCCTCCATCTTCCATGCAAACACGTCGACATATCTCATCAAAATCCCTACGAGTTCTTTTTCAAGGTCAGGATCTAGGAGCGTCCCAATTTTGACCATTTTTGGTGTGTCTGGGCCTCCTATATTCACTTTCTTTGTCGGCTCAGACGTGTAGAATACAGGCTTCTGGGGGCCTAATTCAGTCTGAGCCTTTGATTGCTATAACTTTCCAGAGGCATCAGCCATCTGGGTATCTTCAGAGACCTGGTGGACAGTCTTTTCTTTGAGTTTCTGGACCATTGATTCTAGGCAAGCTAGTCTAATGGCCTCTTCCTCTTCTCTGTCCCCAATTCCCTTGTTTTTGTTGATTGCTTGACGCATTACCCTTGCAGAGGTGGAACATTCGATGAATTCATCAATTTCCTTCTGGCATTCCTGCTCCAGAATCCTCTTTTTGGTATTTCTGGGAGTGTTAACCTTTTCCACACAGTTTCTCACGTCTACTTCTGAGCAGTATCTAGCTTCTCTGGGGTCTCCCATGATCTCAGCTATTCCCTCTGGGGTAGGAAATCGTAGTCGTTGATGGTAAGTGGAGGCAACTCCCTTGATACCATGAATCCACCATCTGCTCATGATGGCAGAGTAGGGTGAAACAACATCAACTACACAGAAAGTCGTAGAGGTAATGATTTTTCCAGCGTGTACTTCTAGAGTTATTTCTCCTTTGGGCTTAGTGGAAGATTCATTGAATCCGTATACCATGTTGGTTGAGGGGATTAGGCATTCATCCTTTAGACCCATCTTCACGAATGTGCTGTAGAACAAGATCTCCACGGAGCTTCCTCCATCCACCAGAATCTTTGGGATGCCCCACTGCCCAATCATCATGGTCACTACCAGAGGATCGTTGTGAGTCTTCCCATTCTGGGGCACCTCAGAAGCTGAGAATGAAACTGGTCTTTTCATCCATTCCTCCATGGGGAGTTCTAAAGCCATGCTGAATATTTCTTACCCATTTGCATTTCTCTTATGGATTCTTTCCAGAGAGTGTTGCCCCAGAGATGATTCTGAGGGCATTTCTACAGAATGGGTAATAGTGTTGCAGTTGAGATGTTGTGCCTCTCTGGGCATCTCAACTCTGAATATCTTTTCTACTGCCTTCTGGGCACTCCCAGAATCTTTGGCAATATACTTCTTGAGTTCTCCACTACTTACTAACTTCTCCAGCTCTCTCCTTAAGTGCCTGCACTTGTCGAGAGAGTGGCCATTCCATCCGTGCACCTCACAGTAATCTTTACTGTTCTTGCAGTAGTCAGGTTGAATGCCCTTTCCAATAGGATCCTCAAAGGGAAGCTTGCCCTTGATTTCCTTGTAAATGGTGGACCTTGGAACGTTGAATTTAGTGTAAGTGGCATCGTCAAAATCCCGCTTTTTGTTGTCCTTAGCTGATCCTTTGCCTCTGAATTCTCTGGACTTGTTTCTCTTGATCTGAGAAGTGGGGACCGCAGCAGGAGGTTGAGAATGAGTGACCTGGGGTTGTGGTTCTACCACGTTTGCCCCTCTACTCATGTTCCCAGAGAGCAACTTGTCGTAAGTGCCATCCTGCGTCTCTTCAAGTGCTATGAATTCCTCCTGAATTCTTCTGAGATCTCCCAGATTATCTGGAGTCTCATTCCATAGCTTGACAAAGAGAGGGTCAGTCTTATTTAGAGAATTCTTGAAACCAATGATAGCATAGGCTGCTGGGACCTTCCCTATCTCAGCGCATAGTTTCCTCCACCAGTCAACTAGGCTTCTGAGGGATTCTCCCCTTCCTCTTTTGAGGACAAATAGTCATTCAATTCCGGGTTTGACCTTGTTGTTATGCATATAATTCTCTAGAAAGACCTCTTGAAGATGTTCGTACGACTTGATCTTTCCCTTTTCTAAGGAGTTGAACCAAGTTAACGCTTCCTCTTTGAGGCTTCCGGGAAAGAATTTGCACATAACCCCTTGTCGATCTTTCCATGGCATTAGAGCCATTTCATAATCCTTTATGTGTTGGATAGCATCACCCGTGCCATCAAACTTGTTCTGGAAGTTCAATGTACATCGTTTGGGTATTGGGAGAGCATTGATTTCTGAGGTAAATGGTGAGCGCTTAGCATCTTCCATTACCTCTGCCAATCGTTTGCCCTCCTTTCTGATAAGTTCTGGTTTGTCCTCAATACTTGCCGCTATGGCTTTCCTGAGATTAACCTCTTCTTCCAGCTCCCGAATTTTCCTTTCTCGGGCTGCTAGGATGTCTGTCAGAGATGGCTCAGCATAGCCTTCCTCAGAATCATCGTCCTAGGTATCGTCCGAAATCACTTCAGTGATTGGATCATCTCTGGGTCTCTTATACTTTAAGTTCCTCCTATCTTCTTCCTCCCCGTCTGAGGAATTAGATGAGTCACTGTCAGTAATCATGACCTTTTCTTGTCTTAGCTTCTTGTTAGTCTCAGAGAGCTTACGGATCTTCCTCCTCAGAGTTCTGACCTTGTTCCTTCTTGCTCTCCGAGTGTCCTCTGGGGTGGATTCTGGGTCTCTAACCACAGACTTACCCCTCTCGGCACGAGTTGGCCTCACCCTCTGAGCGGTTTTGTCAACTCCAGAATGGCCATTTGCTCTGGAGGTCTTCTTTGCTCCTCTGGAGGGTTCACCCTTCCCAGAGGTACCTTCATGTTGTCTCTCTGAGACGATTGTAACCTTTCTGGGAGGTCCTCCTTTCCCAGAGGTATCTTCTCGACCTTTCTCTGGGACCTTCCCTCTGGGAAGTCCGTTTAGAGCGTCGATGATTCGATTGTTTCCCTCTAGAGAAGCCTCAGTAGAACTGTTTGAGTCTGTCGTGTGCAGATCCAAGTCCTCTTCTTCTCTCTGAGAGTCAACTCCCTCCCTCATAACCGTTGCCTCAGAGGCAAGGTTTTTCTGAGGGGGCTTGGTGTGATAAACCTCTGTCAAAGGTTTAGTCTTCACAGGTATGCTACTAGCAGTACCCTTCTTCGTTTGTGCCCCAGGTCCCTTTCCCACAGTGTTGGTGGCTCTCCCCAGAACCCCATTGCTGGTATTCTGAGGCACCCTTGCTGGAAAACCTGGTGGTGCACTTTCTCCAGAGGCGACAGTATCCTCTGGGACTTCACGATCCGTCTCCTGCAATCCACTTCTGGTTGTCCTCCTCGGAGGGTCCCTTCCAGAGTCTGTGGCACTAGCAGTCTTCATTTCTTCCCCTGAAAAGCAAAATCAAGATATAACCTTCTTGTCAGAGAGTAACTCTACAAGTGCTAGTTGTAATCTGACAGTTTCAGAGATCCAAGAAATCCGTACACCTTTTCAAAACATTTTGAAAACAATTACAGAAAGAGACAGGAAAATGATTGGATAAGTTAAAACTGGGTAGTTGGGCTGTCAGGTTTTGTTTGAGAGTGATGTTAGTGACATCAGCAGTCTACAAAAACAAGAAAGACAGTACAAGCAGTACTTTTCAGAGAGAACCTTTTCAGAAAAACCCTCTACCCTCCATTATTGGTGTTTTTTGAAGAAAAAACCAGATCCAAAATGGATTTCAGTTTCAAATGCGTCTGCTGTTGGAAGAAATCAACAACAAGAATTTTGTTTATGCTTTGGAAACAAAATCTAAGCTTAAAGATTTAACTTTTATGAAGATAAAAGCTAGGTTTTTGTGAAGAAAATTAAGGATTTTTCACAAACAAGTAGTAAAGAAGTGACTTTTAACACTTAAAAGCATAAAAGGTCTCACCTTTACTAAGAATACTAAGCTTTCCCTGTGAGATCTATGAGATCCAGGAGCTTTTCTTCCTCACAGTAAAGGTTGGGTTAGGAGACAGATAAGAAAAAGCTTTGAAAAACAAACCAGGAAGGATAAATCCTTTACCTAGTCCCTGTTTCTAGCGCCAAAATGTGAGTCTAGAAATCTCTGAGATCACACCCAATGGTCCTAGATGAAGATCTACTCAAGAACACTTAAGCATACATACATCCAAGATAAAGTAAAGACAATCAAACATAAGTAAATTCAAGAAAGGTAAAAGAATCAAGACACAAGCATGTTTTTTAACAAGGTTCTTCCTCACGGACACGGTGGAGGCTTACATCCTTGGTATTTCATTAATCATGAGTGTGGTTACAATGTTAGCTACCTTCACAATTAACTAAATAGT
The DNA here is from genome assembly GCA_023529015.1 of Papaver nudicaule. NCBI lineage: Eukaryota > Viridiplantae > Streptophyta > Magnoliopsida > Ranunculales > Papaveraceae > Papaver > Papaver nudicaule. Next base: position 774 of record JAJJMA010200624.1, on the reverse strand, counting down.
CTTGATCTACTGTCTTCAAGTCTTGATCTACTGTCTTCAAGTCTTCTTCAAGTTCTCACTTCACAAGTCTCAAACCTAGTTGTAGGATGTCGTATCCGGTCTCCTAGGGTTTCCCTTGTGAGTTCTAACTTGGTCCTTTAACTCCTAAAGAGCTAGGTATTTATAGACAAGAAGGTTAGGTAGTACATATTCTAGTGTTACAAGGGCTATGGAAACTAAACTATTTCTATTTATTCCTCGAGATACATAATCCCTTCTGGGAGTCTTCCTTTCTGGACGTCAGTCTTCTGAGATACCTCCCAGAAGTATCTCTGAGCCTTCCTTAGACATCGTATAGCCTCTGGCCTTCGATCTTCTAGTTACGCCATCTCTCAGAATCCCCTTTATAACGCACCTCTAGAATATAACTCCTTTTAGCTCTTCTCGTACCGTATCTTCTCTGAGGGTATCCTCTGAGGCCAGTCCCCAATGGGACCTTCCAGAGGATATCCTCAGTTTTGTAGGCTCCAGACTGTTTGACCGCAAACCAAGTGCAACCCTAAGTTTGACTGGTGCAAAACAGCTGTATTCCTCTATCTGACTTGGCATTTAATGCCTCTGTAGTACCCTCAACCTAACCCGTGCTTTAGCCTGTCGCACTTTACACGTGTCTAATCCTTAAGCGGGGTGCGGTCAGTTACTTTTAGGGATTATCCCATACCTCTCGGTGTATTCACTAACTTACTACCACCCCTAGGATGATGCCACGTGTCCCTCAGATTTCTGGTACCTACA